>JAHWFP010009493.1:41911-61062 GCA_023313725.1 Lithobius niger
CCGAACACTGCAGCGCCACATCACTTTATATGGAATGATATTGCAGGGCTTTACTACCGTACCGAACACTGCAGCGCCAAATCACTTTATATGGAATGATATTGCAGGACTCTACTACCGTACCGGCCGGATCTTGCATACAAACTAGCGTACGAGAATGGATTGGGCAATATGGCCGCCGAAAGCGCCGCTGGTGCGATTGATTTGTCATGTTGCCGCCTTTTGTCAACTGAGGGCGACACAGCCGTCCGTACAAAAAGCTCTCTTTTGTTGAACCACTTTCTGGATAAACGAACATGTCGCTATTAATTTAAGAGCAATGCGCAGTCGAGAAATTTAATAGCTTTGTGGCAAAAATAGGGAAATTTATTTATTTGTACGTGTAAGCTATTTTCCGGGTGATTACTGAGATTAAGTTAGTGAATTGCTGAGATTTTTATCAGTTGCCGCTATTTAGCAGGTTCAGGCCCATCGGATCGAAAACCCAACAGATAGAAAGTATCGCATGGCCCGTGAAATAGAAAATTTTCGACCTGACGGGAAAATGTATTTCTCTTATCTCGGGACATTTTTTTCGATATAACGGGATCTCGGGATTTTTTTTTCGATATAACGGAAATTTTTTTTTTCTATCTCATGGGATTTTTTCGATATAACGGGAATTATTTTTAAAATTTATATTAAGATTTTTTCACATAAACTAAAATTATATAACCAAAGTCAATCCATCTTCTACAAAAGAATAGTAAACAATAGGATTAACATCATTTTCAAGCCCTAATTTTATGTTATTAGTGTAGTAGAGTTTACTTTTTCCAAACTCTACGTTTATTTAGCGCCAAGTACAGATGGAAACTTATTTAACTTGCCTTTTGGACTTAAAACGTCTGACTGCCTGAGGCGCTGTTCAAGTATTCCACCATCAAGAAATTGGCCATTTTTAACCCCCCTTCCTCCCTCGTCATCGATCGTCATTAATTGCTCAACTTCCCCCCCCCCCCCCCTCCAGTATTACGTCATTTCTAACGTGTCCCTTTCCCCCTCCCCCCTCCCTGTATTTCCGTATGTTTTTCTGAGGACCTTTTTTATTGCGTTTTCCACCATTTTACTGGGATATCGGTGCTTATACGTCATCACTGGCCACCCCCCCTCCCCCCTCCCCTTGTCATCAATCGCCACCAGCTGGCGAACCCGCCCTCCCCCCTTCCTGATGACGTAATAATTGAACGTGCCCTGAGCGGGATTTGATCCCACAAGCTTTGAGACCAAAGGCCGTCCTGTTTATATTTAGCACTAAAACAATTCTGTGCCACCATAAAGAATACTAATTGTCACACTTAGTAACTAAATTATAAAACAATATTAAACCAACAGTACAACAATACTAAAGCAAAATGAAGTTCCTTAAGTGCTAATAATACAAACCGCCAGCAATTTAAGCAGCCTATCAGTTCTTAATAGCGCCAGGCAGAAAAAAACAAACAGCAAAAAAATAAAAATAATAAAAAAATAACAACTACTATTCGTATTTTGTGGTGAGCTGTACAGACTGGTTATGCCATGCTGGTTAGCCGCGCCTTTTTCCCCCGTGAGTACAAAAACAAAACTTTATTTGATGGGAACAAATTTCTAGTTGATGGAAAAAAATTCTATCTGATGGGGAAAAAATTCTATCTGTTGGGAAAATCACATTTTCTATCTGACGGTATTTCTATAATAATATAATAATAGTTTATTTCACCACTTTGAGTGGTAGGACTTCGGAAGGGTGGTGAACCACTAACACCGAGCCTGAAAAGAGATAGATGAAATGCAACTAGGTAAGTGGGCGTCTTAAGAAGGGCAGAAGATTTTCAGCACGCAACTGTTTACGAAATCCCTGCACCGTAGGCTGGTTTACGGTAAGGGGGCCAAGGGCATTCCAGACACGGACCACGCGCACCGAGTAGAAATGCTTACGACAATCCAGGTGGGACCCCTGGGTAACAAGCTTCCAATTATGTCCTCTAGTTTGTGGTTTACCTACAGCCAGGTCAAACAGGGGAGGAAAGACGACTGTCAGCCCGTGAAGAATCTTGTACGTAAGAATCAAGTCGAACCGAATTCTCCGAAGTTCAAGTAATTCCAGACCAGTGCTCTCTAGGCGCTATCTGTACAATAAATCTCTAAGTCCACGAATTCCCTTCGTGAATCGACGCTGAACAGACTCAATCAAATCAATATCACCAACCAGATAAGGGGACCAAACTGGGGTTGCATACTCCAAGAGTGGTCTGACGAAAACTTTGAAGGCCCAAACCTTTGTGTATACATTCCCCGACGTGAAACATGTGTTAACAATAGCTGAGCGTTGAAATGCCACAGCACTAATTTTCCGGCAGTGAAGTGAAGACTTAAGGTTTGGTGTAAACCACATTCCCAAGTCACGAACTTCGGTAGCCCAGCTGAGAACAGTTTGGTCTAATTCATAGTGGTAGGTCCCATTCTGTGGGCCCACGTGGAAGGAAAAACATTTACCAATGGAGAGTGGTAACTGCCAAGTTACAGACCATTTGGCCACATTATCAATTTCAAGTGCAAGGTCATTCGATGCTGAAGTAGAAAGATTTTCAGTGCCGATTTTTAAGTCGTCAGCAAATTTAAACCCAAAGATATTATTGGTGCTAATTTTCAAATCATTTAGATATACCACGAATAGTAGAGGGCCCAAAACGGAACCCTGAGGGACGCCACATGGCACGGGAACACTGGAAGAAAGAGTGTTCGCAACAGCTACCTTTTGAGTCCGATTTTCCAGAAATGCGGCGATCCAGCTTGCCAAATTTCCCACAATGCCATAAGACGCGATCTTTGCCAGAAGTTTTCGATGGACAACAGATTCGAACGCCTTCCTGAAGTCAAAATAAACCATATCAGAAGGAATACCAAGATCGAGAGCACCAGTCAGTCGATCCATGACGATTAACAGTTGTAGAGTAGCTGACCTACCGGGGAGGAAGCCAAACTGATCATGGTTTATAATTGAATGTTTCTCAAAAAAGCACAGAATATCATCCCTAATGATGGATTCCATAATTTTACACGCAACACAAGTGAGAGCTATCGGGCGGTAATTTGCAGGGTCGGATGGTGAACCCTTTTTAAAAACTGGCACAATGTGCGCCAATTTCCATATGGTAGGGATAGATCCCAGCTCATACGAAAGAGAAAAAATCATGGATAGAGGGTAGCAGAGCTCATCCGCAAGCTGTCGGAAGAAAAAGGCAGAAAATCCATCTGGTCCTCGTGAGTGGCTTGGTTTAAGTTTGGAAATGGCCATTTTTACCAAAAGATGGGTGAACGGGATATCTGGGCAAGTCACAGCACTAGTATGCTCACTAGACACTGGGTTAGAAAGTTCATCGTCCATAGCTTTAGCTAGGTCTGCAGAATGAAAGTTGTTTCCTGTTTTAAGCGGTGGCAGAGTACGTGATGTGGACGTCTTAGAACGATATAGCCGAAATAGTGCCTGATGGTTTCCCGTTTGGAGAGCAGCTGTTTCCCTCCTACTGTGTCACTCTTCAATGGACTTAGAGTATAATTTGCGTGAGTGGTTATAAGCTAAGCGAGTACCCTCACAAGGGTTGGATTTGTAACGCCGCCATAGTTTAAGTTTTTGATGACGAAGTTTAATGCAAGAATGTGGGACGAATATAGTCCCAGAATTACGTGCAGGCCGCTTCTCACAACATAGCTCCATAATTATGACCTGAAAGAATATTTGAAAAACAATTCCAAGCAGGTTCAAGGTCTCTGTGCACCCTGAAAATCAATTCGTCCCAGTCAACCCCAGCAAGGGAGGCTTTTAGGGCGTCATAATTTATTCTTCCGTATATACCAGAGTCAAAGCCATTTACCTTACACGGCGCTTTCGAAAGTTTGGAGTTAATTGAAAACGTAATGGTGCAGTGGTCGCTGTTGCCAAAGTGTGGCCCCACACTGAGATCGTAAACAAGTCTATCATCATCGTAAAAGATGAGGTCAAGAATGCTATTGGCCCTCGTAGGACTAGCAACCAGCTGTTTCAAGCCCAGTGGTGCAATGAGCTCAAGGAAGAGCTTGTGGGTACGGTTAGATGCCCAGTTTCGCTCCCAGTCCACAGTGCAGAGATTGAAGTCGCCAAGGAAAACATTTGAGTGGGAGTTGTTTATCGAATCAGCAAGAAAGCCGCATATACCTCTGATAGCCTCCTCGTCATAGCTATTCGGCAAGTAGCCCAATATGACCGTAATCTTACAATCTGGTATCATAATAACAAGGCCCTCGGTGCCCTCAGCCATGGTATCAGCCACAATTGGGATAGTACTCCGGTGGATAATTAAAAGGCCCCCTCCGCGGGTACCGCGGACTCGACGAATAATAGAGAATCTGCGTGTGTCCACCAACATACTATCGGTAAAGTCAGGAACCAACCAACTCTCAACTACAAACACAATATCAAACAAATCCTTATCAACCATTTCCCTCCAACAACCAATGTTGCGGATAACACTCCTGGCATTCAATAAAACACAAGAAAAATCCCCAATAGGAGTTGAACAAGGTATATCCCATGGGACGTTCGTTCATTTCGATCTGATGGGTTTCCATCTGACGAGAGGACACCATTTAGCAGTAGATGGTGGCACTAGCCGTACAGAAGTTCACCGATGCGAATTGCTAGTCAATTCCCGAACAGACTTCGAAAAAATGAATACTGACATCTCGTGGTGGTCATTTTTTCTAACCCCCCCCCTCCCTAATATTGTTGTAGGTCGGGCCGGCTAGATTACTGGCCATGGGTGCCGATGAATGTTGCCTCATATTCACTAAACGTGGCTCTGTAGGCTATTCCACAATGAATGAATGAATTAATTTGTTTATTCGGGGCCCTGGCCCGTAGCCGCACGCCCCTCTACAAAATTAATCTTGACAACAAAAGGCAGTGTCTCGAGGGTTACTGCCACCATTTACAATCCGGTAAATTTTACTATAGGAAGTGATGATGATGAAGGGACAATGACGCAGTAGTAAATGTTTCTGGCATTTAGTTATGAACACAAGATTTGGTACATGGCACTCTTAACAAGTCGGCTTTTTACAGTTGCTTCCAACTTCGATCATGAATACAGCAGATGCAGCAGGTGGATACATGATGCAGTAAATACATTTATCTTAGTTTTCAGCAAGTTCATTTCTAACTAGATATTAAAATCAGCCGTTAACTCTTAGGGGCTTCCAGCGAGAAGCTGTCCGGAATTTTAACAAGATTTCAAACTTTAAACTTGCATCGTCACACTCGTCTTGAGGGGGTTAAGGTCCCACGAGATGTAAACTAAGCCGTAGCACTTCAAATCAAACAACCCCAACTGATCAAACTTTACATGCCTGTGGTGGCACAAGTTGCCAAGCTCTACACACACACGACATTGATTTGGCTTCACCCCTACTGGACTGGTCTGCACCGGCAATATAAAGCAAAACAGGTGGATCCTGGAATCTCTAGCGCTGAAGTGTAGGAGAGCAAGTCTATGCTGATTGGCTGTTTGCCAAACTCTGGCTTGCTCACAGGAGGAACAAGTCAGGTGACTAATTCCCGAGATCGCATCCAAGACCTGCTCAACCCTCAGGCGAAACAATGGCCGCCAATCTCCACAATACTAATTTACCAATATTTATACATCGCACCTTACAAAGTGAAAAAAAAAAATTTGTGCAAACTTTTACATTATTTGATGATGAGAATTCTGGGATGATTCGTAGCTTTTCTAACATACAAAACATTGTGTAAATAAACCTGAAAACAGGGGAGATAAGAAGATCGACGAAAATTCGATGTCAGTAATGTAGCCTTAAACAGCGTTACATTCGATATATTTAAGTAGCCAAATTACCGTTAATGAGTTAATGCAATGACTGAGACAACAGAGAACATTTGAGTAATAACAAATTAACACCAAGGCAATTGCCTTCAAAAACTAAATCAAAATGTGTTGGGCCATCCAACTTTTGATTCTACCAGACATGTTGCTTTTGCCAATCCGGGACCAACACCAAGATTTAAAGCGGGCGTTAATGGAATTTTAACCAATAATACTAAATTTCCCAAGCGTATCTTTCTTCGATGCTTTCCTCAATTTTGAAACCCAGTAGAGTGCACAGACCACCAAGGGCAACTTTTGTAAAAGGGCACGCCGAGTTTTTTTTTTCTGCGGTAATTTTTTTTCACGTTAGTCTGTTTTTAAACTTTCATAATCCTTTGTCTCTTTTTTACTCTTGTATGCCTCTTTCTGCTCCTTTCCTGGCCTTCTTTTTGCCTTTTTTAGGCCTCTAGGCCCTTTCTCTGGCTGCAGCACCAGTGTTTATCGGTTCAGAAAACCAAACAGGACAGAAAGCCGACGGCTCAACAAGAGTCAAATAAATACAGATGCAAACCTATTTATGTTTCCTTTTGGAACGTATATGTCAGACTGCGTGAGCGGGGAATCGAAACACGACCTTTGAAACCAAAGGCCAAGGTCCTACCGCTGAGCCATACTGACACATCCAACTTAATCAGTAAGGTCGGATACATCGCACTTTCTACATGGGTAGCAGAAGCTATGCATGTCTAGCAGGACATGGATTTATATTGGCTGTGCCAGTATGACTCAGCTGTAGGACCTCAGCCTTTGGTTGCAAACGTCGTGGGTTCGATTCCTCACTCAGGCAGTCTGACATATAAGTCCAAAAGGCAACGTAAATAGGTTTGCATCTGTATTTATCAGAAAACCAAAATGGAGTATATTTATTTCAAAGGGCAAAAAGGGCATTTTTCCCAAAAGGAGAAGGGCAATCCCCTCCCCCCCTCCCGTCTCCCTCGTGTGCACGCCACATGAAACCAAAAAAAAAAAAGCATAACCTAAATGAAACTTAACTCAATACTGTTTTGTTCGAAAATTACTCCTGTACTATTAATCCCACTTTACCTGAACCCGTTGTTAAGATGTTGACCCCGTCTTGTCTTCTGACTGAAGAATTGAAGTCACTGTTGGCAGTTGATGGCCCATTACTTGATTAGTTCTTTCCGTGACCATCTTGCCCGTCTTCATTCTTCTTTTACTCTGGATTGGCAGATCTTTGACGGCCAGAAGACTGAAGAATTTTACGTGGGCAGTCACATCGGTACAAAATCTCACTGCTGTCACTAGTTATTGTGGAGCCAGCCTAAACGTGGCTCCACGGGCTACTCCACAAATTACTCTTAACAGCAAAGGGCAATGCCTCGCTGATTGCTGCCACCATTTACCACCAGGTAAACACTACAAGGAAATAGGAACCCTATCGTGATGAAGGCCCAACAATACGTAGTGGATCTTTCTTGTTGGTACACGGCACTTGTAACAAAAATCGCTGTTTACAGTAACTTCTAACTTAAGATCAGGGAGGAACTAGATACATCAGATGGCTACACGGCGCAGTAGAAACATATTTTTAAGTTTTCACCAAGTTCATATCCAACTACAAATCTGACCTTGCTATTTAAGCAAAACAGGTGGATCCTGGAGTCGCTAGTGCAGACACGGTGGAGAGCTAGTCTGTGCTCATTGGCTGAATGGCAAATCCGGGCTTGCTGACTGGAGGAACGCATCACGTGACCATATTTCTGAGATTGTCCTCGACCTACTCGGCCCCAGGCAAATCAAAGACTGCCAATCTCCTTTTATTTATAAATCGCACCTTAGAAAGTGAAAACTGGGTCAAACCTTTTATGTTATATGATAATTAGAAAATTCGTAGCTTTTCAAACACACTAAACATTCTGTAAATAAACAAAAAAACAAGGGAGAATCTGTACCCTAAAAAGATCAAAGAAAATACGACATCAGTAACGTTGCCTTAAACAGTGCTGCATTTGAGGTATTTAAATAGCCAAATTACCGTTAATGACTTTATACTATGAATCCTGTGACCAGAGAGACCATTGGAGTAATCACCGGGGAAAAAATTAGCACTGCCTTCAAAAACTAAATCAAAATGTGTTTGCCACATGGCTTTAGATTCTATCGGATTATGTTTATTTTGCAAAGCCTGCATCAACATTAAAACCTGTTTAATAAACAAGCGGCTACAGCGACTACCTAATCACATGCGGTCTTTTGTGCAGTTCCACCACCTCCAGTGGTGAGGTGCACAGCACACCTCTACCAAGGATTGCAACAGCTATCTCTATTATATAATCTAAAAGCAGTAACCATCAGAATAACCGGTTAAAAATGCGTTAGCTTTTAAGCTTATTTTACATTTCAGGCGTAATTGTCAGCTTTTAGGCCTAATTTTTACCAGCAGCTTTAATTTCGTAAGCAGCAGCTAAACGGAGATTTGGATTGTATAGTAAGCCTGTTCATTTTTGCAACACGGTGCGCCTCTGGGCACACAGTTACAGTGTTAACAACGTAATGGGCAACGTAACCTATATAGATCAGTGGTAGTAGGGAAGTGACGGGAGAGACACTGTTGATGAAGCCAGCAATGACTCGTATCAACTTTACGTTGCCGTGGTAACGTGATTTAGGGCTTAATTTTTATTTTTTAGGTCTAAGTTTTTAACTGCTGTTTTAATTTCGTAAGTAGCAGATATGCCTAGTGGAGAAATTGGTTCGACGATAAGTCTATTCATGCATGCATCAATGCGACGGGACTACTTTATTTTAAACGAAGCTAAAATAAATTTGTTTAAATTGCGTTAGGATTTCAATTCGGCAATCAAATGTTATTATTTAATTTAGTTACGTCGAAGAAGTCTATTACGATGTTTTAATTTGCCATGCTACTTAACTAGGAAAGAGGCTTTTTGGGCCTATCGTAAGCGGAGCACGAACAGATTTATTTAGGTCTTATTAATAACGATACCACATTTGTTAATGCTCCTTAAAAATCTGGGTGCAATACTCACTGGGCTAAGTTTGCCTCTTTGCCTTTTGGTGTGACGTACAGCTGCTATTTGCTGGTATTTTTCTTATTTTAGCTATTTTTTTTTAAATATAGACCCATGCTACGTGTCAAATTTATGTTAACAAGCTCTCGTTTGCTCCACCATTTACTTTCTGTTTAGCTATTTGTAGCCTCTTTCCACGGCCCACACTAAAGATGTGGGTCATCGCTGCCGATTAAAAATAAAACAGCACGTATAGCCACCGCTGTTTGAGCTGCCGATGGTGATAATTATTCTCACATTGTTTACAGGAAGTGCTGTGCAAAATGTAGTCCGTGTATTAAAATATTAATAATAAGGCATTTCTTGCAAGCCAAATAATCATCAGTACGATAGTTTTAACAATAAGCAGAAAATTCAAAAGGTTCACAATACTGCCACTCGTATAAGACTTGGCAACGCCACCAACGAAAATGTTGAGTCTCACACCTCCATCGCCCAGTGCAACAGCGATCTCTATTATGTAATCTAAAAAGAAATAACCATCACAATTGTAGGTTAAAAACATGTTAGCTTTAAGGCCTAGTTTTAGGTTAAATTTTTAGCGTTTAGGCCTAATATTTACCTACGACCTAATTTCGTTTAAGTAGCAGCTAACAACACTGATAGTGTGTTAGGCAACACGGTTTCACGTTACCGTGGCAACGAGGAATCTTTAAACTACGAGAGGCAGGCATATTTATTGTTTGTGCTTTGGTGTAGTAAATGCGTCGTCTGCTCTAAACATTCCATTTATATACACCACTTCGCCTTGATACTACGATTTCAGGTTTCATATTCACGATTCCCATCGCTAGTGTAGACGCCACTTTCGTCGTGGTGCTGAACTGAGTTTCTCCCAGCATTTTTTTTTCAAATGAAAGTAATGTGTGTCGTTAATGGAATCCTTTTGTTTATAGTTGCGTTTCTTCCTGTAGTGGTTAAGTGTAACGAACAAATGTTATGATTTTATTGAGTTAGGTCGAAGAAGGTTATTAGCTAGAAGGAAGCAACCAGAATTTAATATGCCCTGTTTTTTTTTTAATTTTAATTGACTACCACCAGCATGGTGTATGCTTCGTCGGAATTCCTAACTATTCAGGATACAAAATTTACAATGGTCAAGTGTTAGCAATACATTCGAAAATACTGTAATTTCTTCCGTAATAATTGTATGCTGTGGCTTAGCAATACTTTTGGGTGTATCAGGCTATGTACCAAATTTCATTCCAATCCAACCTTTCGTTTGGGCTCCACCCAGACTAAAAAAAGTGCAACCAACCAACGGACCAACCAACCAACACTTCGTAATTTCGTATCCATTAAAGGCTACGCTTCGCTCGCTCGCTCCGTCATCTAACTTTTCGCACTGAATCTAACGCTGTAAACCGTGGTCGTCTCTATCTGGTACCGTTGCGAAGTGGAAAAAAGCGACGGACAGACGGACAAAGTCGTTGCAATAGTGTTCTCAGCCGGTACGGCTGTACAGAAGACTAAAAATACTGCAGACAAGCGCAGTAGTACCTTCCTGAAACCCAATCTTCCAATAAATGTTTACAACATCATCATCATCAGTAGGTCGCAAATAGAGGTGGCTATTATCGAATTGCTTAACTTGAATCAACATTAAGGGAAGCGGGAGACCAATGGGGGTTTCCGACAGAGCCAAGACAATCCTTCAGAAAAGGCTGAAACTTGTTTGACCACAAAAGTTACTATTAGTGACTCAGCTTAACGTTGTATGGTAGAAAAAAAGGTGTCAAAATGGTATTTGCTAGCTAAGGAGTATACTTACTACCTTCCAATTCGTTCTTTCTAATCATGACCAAAAATAAATTTCGTGAAAAGCGTTAAAGATTACTATGTGCCAAGTAGTGTATGCTTAGGGGCAGACTTCTCGGGAGCTAATTCTGGAGCTAAAAAGGATTGTTAGGGATCAAAGCAAGAGCGCAAGCGGGCTCATTCTTCCCACCGTAGCAAAGAAAAGGGGCGGACGGCCGACATGAGAACGGATATGCGCCCTAACAATTAGAAACAAACACTATTGCTTCAATAATGCTGACTATTAGAGCCGAGTTGAAGTAGCGGTAATCAGCTAGACCGGCGTTATGTTACGCCGGGGACCAACTATTTAATTTAATTTTTTATTTAAAAATAGCCAGGGTTCGTTGGAAACTATCTACGCTTAGGTTGGGCAAGCAAACTCATCACGCACTATAATGAAAGAGGGCGAGGGACCGACAATGTCTGTAACAATTAGTTAACAAACGGAATATTGCTTTAATAATGCTAGCTCTAAGATCCGACTTGAAAAGTTTCAAAGTTGGTTGAGTAACAATTACTGCATGCACGATCGTTGTTGGGTTTATTGTGCTTGGTATCAGAAAGGAGAAACTGGCAATTGAGCGTCCTCCATTGAAAAAAGACACCTACTTCCGTAACAAAACAAATCAGCAGAGGTTCAAAGGGAGGGGGAGTATGGATGGGGATATTCAGACCACACAATAGGGGATTCCGGGGTGGGGGGCGGCAGGGGTTGTGGGACGGGAAAAGGGTTATGGGGGGAATGCATGGGGAAATCGGACCATACAATGGGAAAATGTGGGGGGTAGGCCGCAGGGGAGTTCGGAGGCTGGGGGCAGTAGGCGACCTTTTCATTCCATACTGCCCACTACAGTATTTCTCTCAGGTATGTGGGAACCGTCTAGACCGGCGTATGTTACACGCGGGGTACAGCTAGTTTAAAACTATTTGCCATACGTTTTAGGAGCATTTGTCGTTACAAAGACTTTAAAAAAAAAAACTTTTTAACACATTTCTTTTTTTCTACATATTTTTTGGTTTGTTTGAAATGAAACGACATTCAGTAAATTCTTTTTTACAATTAATTATTAGTGTTTTCATACTTACTTTTTAAGAATCTATTTGATTATTTATTTTCTTATTTACATTTATTAATGGCCCATATATTTACAAAATGGACACCACACACGAGCCGTGGCTTGGTGGTGGATTAGACAAATTTTGGAAATACCATAACAAAAAGAGTTTGAAGTGTGACATTCCTTTTACTGGTTCGGAAGTCAGAAGTGTAAATTCAGTCACCAGTGTAGTCTTGAAACAATTTTAAGGGCAGAGAGTATCTAGCTGTAATTCAGAACAATCATGGGATCATCATCTTTCGTGCACGATGAACACGAGTCGCACAAATATATACAGCACGACAACAACAACACGAAACAAAAAACTGTAACCTGTTGCCTTGCACATTACTAAACAATTCGATTTCGATGGATATCACCAAGAAGATTCAGACACACGTAGTTGACTGACGCGAACCTACACTTCGGTGGCTTTATATTTATTCACGTAATTTTTAAGAAAAAAATTGGGTCTTTAATCACTGGGAAAAACACAATACAAATATATGCGAGATCACCTCAAAAACAAAACTTGTTAAGGACTACCGCCAAGCTTTGTTGCCATTTGAAGCCGTGATGTCACTGCCAAGTTTTTCGCCTGATTAATCCCACCGACTAAAACTTTTAAATTAAATACTTAAAAATTGTGCAGTATTGGCAATATTCTAATTTTTCATTCGAACTATTACCAGGATTAACTTCACTAAAGAACTTTGTGTTGGATGTCACGACTTTTTAACAAGTTTTGTTTTGGGGCGATTAGATTAAACGGTGGATGTTCCTAAGTAGAGTGGGCCCACCTTATACCTATCAGATACAAACTTTTAACTAACACATCCATGTACCCACACACATTTAAATAATATAATTACCTAGACACGAATAGAAAAGCCTTATGTAGACACTTCGAATAGACTGACATAGAAGAGACTTACACAGAATAGACTTACATCGACACAAATATATAAAATAGCATACTACTTTTTAATAAATTTTGGATTCTCACAGCCACATACTACAAAGCATCAAACATCAATAAACAAATACCTTTCATTTTTGTACGTTAACTTTTTTTTCCAAAATAAGTACCAATTACTGAACTAACTCTTTCCACAAGTGTGGAACATCTTCCACCTTTCAAATAACAACCAACTCAAAATGCCCTCCACTTTTTATACATCGTAACAGCTTTAATCAGTTTTTTGAATTCTCGCAGCCACAACATTGTATTACGGGGGTATTAAACGTTTCAGAAGCATTACTTTTGAACAACTTTTTATATTACATTTTGCCAAAATAAGTAGCCTACCATCTGGTCAAACTTTTTTTCACATCAGTACCAACTGAAAATCAACTTTTTACATAACGCAAAGGAATATTTCCACACCACCAGGGCGACAATTGATAGTCTTAAGCTGGATGATAAACAAAGGCGGACATTGGGATTTTTAGAATTCGGTTAGCCAGCCATCGCCGAGGCAGCCATTTTCTCCTGATTTTCCTTTTGCCAATCATCTTGTCCGGGTTGAAATAGTTGTCCAAAACAGTTAAGAATTTCCTGGCTGGGACTGGACTCTTTCGTGACTCGGAAGTGTCGATGGACATTACTACCAAGTCGTCCACAACCGCCAAGTTCATCTCATTCTTCTCCCACGGAATTTGATCCAGCAGAGGCATCGACCGAAATCGTTGTTTAATAGGCCGGAATTCCCCGATGTCCGGCGGTGGAGCACGAACACGCGTCCTCATGCATATTTCGTTACGCTGAAGACCGGTATTGGCATGATTGGCCGCAGCCCAAATGGTGTTGCGACCAGGCTTCTTCTGGACGCGTAAAGCACTACCTTTAGTGGGAAGCAAGCCGCACAAGGGCGGTAAACTGGTCGCGGCCGAAGCTTTCCGGTATGTGTTGACGAGTGGTGGGCGTTCATTGCGATACCTCCGTGAAGACGCCATCACTGAGCTGCAACGCAGCGATGTATTTCGTGGTATGCCTGTTACAGAAAATATTTGTTTGTTAAATATGATGTCGGCTCTCCTATTTACCTGTTAGCTGTAGATGTGATATAGGTGAACGGTGGCAGAGCGAAATTTAAATATCTTAAGGCGAGACACACTAGTAAATGAGGAAGACGTGAATGCCCTTGCCATGAAGCAATCTTTCCACCAAGAGTTAATCAAGGTTCGTATATAAACGAAGCCATTTTCAAGGCCTTCTCAAGTTTTTCAAGGGTAACTAGCAACCAATTTCAAGGCTCTTTCTATACAGTCGACTCTCAAAATTACTTTTTGAATTCCAGTATTTTGTCAAATGTCGACGTCGGCACCATTGTGCTCTTAGTTTGCAGTAGTTAAGCTAAACCATCATAAACAATGTCGAACAGAATGTCCTCCCGAGAAAGGAATGCAGCAACTAACAGCCGGTGGAACTGTATTTGCTCAGCTACCCTTTCTAGCAAAAATTGTTTACACTGCAAAGGCACCTGTCTGTTTTTATGACACTCACTACATTCCAAACAAACTACAACTAACTAACTTTTAAGCGTTTTCGGGAGAGAAAAAAAACAATTTCAGATTGTTTGGGGTTTCTGGTAGTAAGACGCAGCGAAAGCAGGCAGAGTAGCCAATCACATATGCCAATTTTAGACGCAGTTCCTGTTAGATGTATTTCCAAACATCTTATCAACTTATAGATCGAGTTCAGTTTAAATGAAGATCATTTTAGTCCTTACTTTCAAATTTTTGATGGAGTTCAGCCCATATCTTTTTTCGGTATGTCCAAATAGGTGGTGTTCTTTGTGACCAATGAGCAACTGTGTCTAGTAATTTGTTCTTCACCTCCATCTTTATGAGAGAGAAAATCCTCGAGTTACCCTACCAAACCGCGACCGTTCGTGCCTTTGAAACTGGGCTTCACAATCACCAATTTTACAGCTGGTAGTTCCGTGACGACCGCGAAAGTAAAGCTTGCAGCATGCCAAGGGTCTAAACACAAATGACGTCACTAAGCTTTCCCATTTTTAACACCCCCACCTCTTCTTCTCCAGTTACACTGTCATAACTTTTGCACCTCCTCCGCCACCCCCTAGAAAATAGTCCAGACTAATAGAAAATGTCACCATTTGGTCGCCCTCCCATGATTTAGAGTTGTGTTCACCATAGAATGGCTCCCATTACTTCAGGTAAACAGCGATACAGCAATTGCCCACCATCAAACGTGGAAATTTGTAAGGTTTCCCTAAGTCGGTACTTGGTGAAATGCACAGTCGTTTCATTTTGAATGTATTTTACTCTGATGAAAGCATCACCGATGTTTTTAATGTACATTTATTGCCGTCGAAATATAAGTGATCAACAAAGAATCACAACGTAACCAACATTCCAAACAGCTAAGGATCACAAGTGAGGAGCAACAATGACGAGCAACACGTTTCATAAGTCTCCGAACTTGTGAAACGTGCATTTTTTCATCATTATTGCTCCTTGGTTGTTTACAATGTTGGTTACGTTGTTTTTTTTTGTTAATCACTTTTATTTCGACGGCAATAAATGTACATTAAAAACATTGGTAATGCTTTCATCGGAGTAAAATACATCTGTTTGCAGTGTTGGTTACGTTGTCTTTCTTCGTTCATCACTTTTATTTCGACGGCAATAAATGTACATTAAAAACATCGGTCACGCTTTCATCGGAGTAAAATACATCTGTTTTCAGTGTTGGTTACGTTGTGTTTTTTTTGTTAATCACTTTTATTTCGACGGCAATAAATGTACATTAAAAACATCGGTGAAGCTTTCATCGGAGTAAAATACATCTGTTTGCAGTGTTGGTTACGTTGTCTTTCTTCGTTCATCACTTTTATTTCGACGTCAATAAATGTGCAATAAAACATGATAACATTGGTGATGCTTTCATGACATTAAAATGCATTCAACATGAAACGGCTGTGCATTTCACCAAGTCCAGACTTACCGAAAACGTTACAAGTTTCCAGTTTTGATGGTCGTCAGTGGGTTTAAACCAGCATAAAACGGATTTATCGTTAAGGTTTTGTGGCTTTATCTTCGCTTTACAACGTTTTATCACACTTTTTATTACTGAATTTATCTTAACCCCGTAGAAGGAGTACGGTCGATTTTAAAGTCTCATGCTCATCGCGAGCTTTGCGAGAAGACCGCAAAAAGTAAGCAGCAGTACGCAACGCCGGGTAGGTGTCTTGGCCTTCAGGCCAAGTAAACGCCGGTTCCAATCCTGCAACAGAAAAGTGTTAGGAAAAAAATTGTTTCGGCCGTGAATCTACCCTAAAAGGTAAATAGTCCCTAAATTTTCAGAGCCGGTGGTGTGTTCTTTTTTAATGGGGCATCCTTCGGCTTAGAGGCTCTTAGGTCCGTAAAGGGCTTAAATTGGATCGAACAGTCCTGAACACGCCGTTTTTGTTTTTAACTGCTTATGCATACAGGGTGGGGCAGAAAGGAAGGGCCACCCTTGGCAATCAAAGATGGTTAATATTAGGATAATGAAACTGTGCATGGTATGTAGGCGAACAGGGGGCCAATTAACCATGAATCGATCACTGACCTTGACGCATATTTTCAAGTTCATCGTGATGCTAACTTTTTAACCATGCTTCGTAAAACCCCAGTTTAAATTAGAAACTTGTAGACTTTGGCAAGGCATGGTCATTGCAAAACACAGAACGAAATTCGATACGCTAGTTTACGAGTTACGAAAATTGCAAGCATCATTGTGTTGTGCTGACCGAGTGGCTTTCCTGCCAAACAGTGAGTGTAAAATTAAGTCCAGTGGTCCTCAAAGTACATGAAGCATGCTTGGAAACAAACACCAACTGACATACTGATGACTCGACACTAGTTCAACACCATCTGCTACATTACACGTATAAACAGAATGGTGCTGCAAACTACAGCATCTTATGCAAGTTGGCATAGTCTAGTCACCGTGGTCGTCTAGAAAATGAAATTAAGGTTGTTCCTCCCTCAGGTTCATATTTCTAATTTTGTTTTAGAGCAGATCACGGTTAATGAATTATGCCAATTTTTGTATGCTGCCAACACCATTATCAACCAATACAATGCGTTGTGTATGAAAGAGCCTGACAGAACTGTTTGGCAGGAAAGCCACTCGGCCAGCACAACAGAATGATCCTTGTAATTCCCGTAAGTCCTAAACTAACGTACCGAATTTTGTTCCGTTTTTTGCATTGGCCATGCCTTGACATTGTCTACATGTTTCTAATTCACACTGGGGTTCTACGAAGCATAGTTTAAAAGTTAGCATCACGATGACCTTGAAAATATGCGTCAAGGTCAGTGATAGATTAATGGTTAGTTGGCTCTCCGTTCGGCTACATACCATGCAAAGTTCCATTATCCTAACATTAACCATCTTTGATTGCCAAGGGTAGCCCTTCCTTTCTGCCCCACCCTGTATAATGCATAAAGCAGTTATTGAAATAAAGTAGGGGAGAAAAAGAGGCTTGCGTCGTGAGCTATTGTTAAATGACGTCACGTCCCACTCCAGTCGTTGATTTGAACGGGTCATGCCTATCACTTATAGCATATGGCCAGAAGTGACTGAAATATTAGTCTATTTTTCATGATTTTGATTAGAAGACGTGCCAACAAATTGTAGACGTTGTTATTGAAATGTTTATAATTAAAACGTTTGCATATGAAGGGTTGTAGGTCCTTGACTAAAAATGTTTGCCAATTATGTACTGGCCCAGCTTATTTCAGGTTTTGACAACATGCACGGAAAACGGAATTCTATATCTGTTGGGCTATTGACGAACCATTGAAAAAAAAATAGCGGCTAATTTACGGTTCGCCGGGAGGGCTGTCCTAGGATTCTACGCGTATTGGCAATTCGGGTAATTATGTGGCTCCTGCTAATCACGTAATTATTGTATAATCGATTATTTAGTTCAACAGTTTGTTGTAGATAAATTCGACAACGGGATAGTGCATACTACGTGCGTAGCTAAAGGAATAAAGGCAGAATTATAAATTCATTCCACGATCACTTTCGATAGTAAAATAAACAATAGAAGGAACAAGTTTACTTTACGTGGCTTATGGGAAGAATAAGGGCTCCTCACCGATTGATCTCTCGTTGGGCTAGAATTACGTAAAATGATAAACTGAACAATATTTTCCCATAACATTTTTGGGGCAAATGCTTTGTTTGGCCGTTAGAAATTAATGAAAGCCGCACTCTTTGGGCTGACGGACGAGAGGCCGCTTTCTTCCCATGTTCCCAGCTGGTATTCTTTTCCCATAAACAGTTCAAATAGGTGGGTTGTTATTGTCAGTTTCGTGTGATTTATTGTTATTGTCGGTTAGGTTAGGAACCGGCTTCGGCATTTCACTTGAGGTAATGAACTGGTTGGGGTTTGGCGTTTCACTTGCCGGACTTTCGCCCAGCTTCATGCTTTCCGACGCGGTGTGGTGCTAACTTTGAACCTTCACCACGGCCAAACGGTGCGTTTGCCCTAAAAATGGAAGAGGAAAACATTACTCAGCAGGTAATTTTAAGTCCATTAAAAAAATCGGACGAGAGCCCGTTTTCTTCCCATGTTCCCTTTACGCACATGGCCCGAAATTCAAAAAACGAGAGAAAAAACCTACCTTTAATATTCACGAAAGGCACTACAAATTGATCCCAAATTGCGGAAACTCGTTAAATCATCATTAGCATAACCTAATCAATTAACTGCCCCAGTATGAAATGCCAAACCCCAACCAGTTAACTACCTCAGTATGAATGCCAAAACCAAAACTAACCTAACTGACAATAACAGCAAAACCACACAACACCACACGAAACTGACAATAACAACCCGCCTATCGGAGCTGTTTACGAAAAAAAATATAAGCTGCCCTGCCGGCCCTGCGAGCGAACGCAAACACCGTATAGATGTACGGATTGTAGCGCTACAAATCTACTGTTTTAAGTCGTTTTAACACATTTCCGTGCTCTAAAACCAACTGGCTCTGTATTCAGAAAAGTGTTGGAGCCATTTGGAATCAATATCGTAAGGATATCGAGAATGTGCCAAATGTAAACTTTAGCTCTATCTTTGGTCTATGAAAATAATAATGTTGCGATTTTTGGCGTAAGCAGTTTAAGTATTTCTTTATGATATTCTTGTTTTTTTTTTTTTAAAGCATATCAGCGTTTCTGTTTTTTGTTGTTGCGTTGACTTTAGTGTTAATGTGGTGGTGATCAGTAGTTTCTG
>JAHWFP010009495.1:0-13777 GCA_023313725.1 Lithobius niger
TTTTTTTTTTATTTAGTTCATATCACTTCTCTCTGAGGCCGAACCATCCTCAACTTGGTGACCTCTTTAGCAAGTTTTGGCTTCATTTTGACACTTTGTTTTCGTGAATTGGACGCAAACACAATTTCTTTGGCAAATTGTAACGACACACTAGTGCGAGCCTCGATACGTACGTCAGTTTACACGTTGTGATTGTCCGAAGTATGGCCGTCCTAACAGAGACAATGCCGACAATATTAACAATGGTTACAACAATACTTTCGTACTTATGCACCCTCCCAAGTCATTCCTGTTACACACCAGGCTGAAAACCAGAAAAGGCCATGCAGTTCGTATCGTACTGCAGCCCTTCCTTATATTTCATAGCTGGAAGCCTTCCCACTACCTCGGTATCGGGGAATAATCACCCTATGGGAATTAACATGGGGATGTGCAACATTATTGAGGGTCAAATTTCGCATTGAAAGCATTGAATAAAGTGATAAAGAACAAAGTGTAAAAGTAATTTTAAACATTGGTATAACATTGTTGTTATTTCCCGCTATTTCAAAAATTACTATTCTTGCTCAAAGAACTGCTTCTAGCAATGATCAGACACCATTATAATAAAAAGCTGATCGCAAAGTGATAATTCTAAATCCAACATAACGTCTATTTCGGGGTTATCGAATCGAACCAACGATTGCCGGCATTCGGAAGTCAGTTCGTCGTCCTGTACGAAAAATTGTTTTATTTTTTTCCTAAATTGACGCGATCATGTTGCACGCATAGTACGTCACGTCGGGAGGCGCGATGAGAAGATCTACATCTGCGTTGTTGCCATGGTGACTACGAACAGACAACTCGAAAGCTGCATGTTTGGTAAAGGCGAGAAGCAACCAGCAGATTTAGTATTAATTAAGAGCTAGTGGCCGATAAAAATGTCGTTTGTGCAAACCCGCCCTTTTACCCTGTAAACACCGCAGAAAGAAACACACTGCACATAAGAAATCACTTGCTTCACGTTTAACCGTATTCAATAAGAACATCACTTAGTTTAGCAATAATACGTATTTGCTTACCAGTGAGAAATTATGTATTTTATCAACTTACCATATATGCGACAAAGCAAACCACTATACCAGTCTCTATGAAATCCTGTAAGAATAAACAAGTGCAACGGTCGTATATAATAATAACATCAGGAAGCCAGTAAAAGTTTCATAATTCACTGTGACAAAATATTAATGACACCTTTTAATTTTAGATATGTGGTAATAAACGAAAACCTAAAACTTATAATTTAACCCTCTAGCTGATTATGATGATGGGCATATTCATCAAAAGTGAGTCAGACTCAGAATTTAAACCAAAACTCGAATCTAACAGTTTATTTCGAAAAATGTCCTACCCCAAAAATTCGAATTGGAAAAATCGGAAAACTAGTTCAATCCCATCGTGATATATGTTCTTTCTGTGAGGGAGTTATTTTCTGGTTCAGTTATAGGCAGGCTTAATAATTAAAAATCTGATGAAAAACAAATGAATTCATATCGTTCCATGTATTACCAATTAAAACAAAAGACACTCGGAGTGGCTAGCCAGTAATGGCATGCCTGACTGAGTGTCAGGCTCAAAGAGAAATTCATGAAAGGACATAAAGTCTGAGTGATTTGTAAATTTTCTATTTATGCATACTAGCAATGAGGTCTCCACGGAATCGTTTGTAAGATTATGGCAGTTCAGTCCAGCAGAATGCAAAATCACGAGTTTAAGTTTTTTTTTGCAGGAAAATGGCCTTCTACGTGCCCCTAGTCAGAGATTGTGCAGGATGCCACCCTGGCACTTTTGGAAAAAAATTTTTAATGAAGATCGAAGGTCAAAATTTGTGGTAAAAAAACAGTTTTTTTGCTTTAACTTCTTAACCGTTGATCAGATCGAAAAACACAAAATACAAGCTTAAGACAAAATTTAGTTTTCTTCAGGAAATATCGTATTTAATTTCGATGTAAAGTTAACCCTTATGGTTCAAATTTGTCATTTTATGCCAAATTAAGAGAAAATAGTATATTTAGTATTACAGTGTAAAGCATTACTGACTGTGTATGTTTGTCTTTACCTCTCTAATTACCCAAGATGGGAAAACTTAGGCTCTTCTGAAAGGTGGCGATGTATTCTTTCAGCAATGCTTATCACGGTTGTGCATCTTAAATAGGGACCGTCCTACGCCAATTGAAAGGTGCTGTCGTCATGGCGTAGCGACAAAAGAAGATGCTGATTTTCTCTTTCAAAGTCTCCTATGAGCTATTTAATTTTCCTAGATGAGCATAAGCTCTTTGAAAGGTGGTGATGTACTTTTTCCAACAATGTTAATTGCAATTGTTTATCGTAAATAGGGAACATAGTACACGCATTGAAAGGTGTTGTCGTAATGGCATAGCGGTGATGGACAACAGGGATTTTTGATTTCTAAGTGCTGCTATGAGCTGTATAATTTTCCTAGATGGACATACTTGGGCTCTTCTGAAAGGTGATTTTGTATTCTTTCCAATCATGCTAATCACAATTGTATGTCTTAATTAGAGACCGTACTACGCCCATTGAAATGTGTTATCATAATGGCATAGTGGCAAAAGAATATCCTGATTTTCAATTTCAAAGTGTCCGCCATGACACCACAATAATAATAATAATAATTATAATAACAATAATAAAACATTTGGTGCGAGAGCACACAGGTCTGAAGTGGACCCGGTGTTTACTAACAATCAGCCTAAGGTTGTTAAGCAACAAAAACTAAAATCAAAATGCAAAGCAGGAAAGCTGTAAAGTTAAAAAGGAACACATAACAGTGTTTTAGGAGCCAAGTTAAAAAAATAAAAATAAATAGAAACATTGCTACAATATCGGTTACAAAGAGCCAGTATGGCACTAACAAAAGTTATAATAATCTACATAAAACTTTAGGAAACTTATACAAATAGTAATATCCGTTTAGTTAACTTGTGAAAACTTGTAGTACAGAATACCGGTTAGTAGACAGCTAAGTAAGAGGTAGACTGAAAACCTGTCAATTTTATCTAACGGTATAAGTTTGTTACTAGTAGTAAGGGATTTGGCAGAAAGTAGGCCCTTTTGAGCAATCCCCCAGACCCCCCCCCCTTTCTGGCTCGCTCGTAATTTTTTTGTATTTAAAAAGTGTTGTTTGTTGAGCAATTTTCCTGCGTGTAAACTTTCTCGTTGGGTCCTATTTGAATATTTTGCAGGTTTTTTTGTCCACTCACCTACAAGTGAAAAGCTGTGTATACCCCGAGTGGCATTGACCTCTAAATTGGCTAATAACCTCGGGTGTTTCCGGCCAAATTCTCAGAAAAGAAGGTAGCCAGACAACCCGATAACGTTTTTAAAAAATTTGCACATCACTGAAAATATACGGAATTTTTTCTGAATTAATGTTCCAAAATTATGCTATTCACTCGCGTTGCTTGACTGACTGACAAAAAAAAACGCACGGAACGCAATCGTTCGTACGAATCAGTTTTTCCAACTTCTGGGGCTTGTCAACAAAATTGGCCTTCCGCCAATTGGCAAAATTGGCCTTACGTGGATAACAAAAGCAGAGCTAACAAAGCGTAGCGTAAGAAAATGACTGTGACTGAAAGTCGTGCCTGGAAAATCTAATAGAGCATCTTTTATGTTGTAGTTACGTATGCCAAAAAATGGGCCTCGTATGATTGCAGAAGGTAGGTATTTTTATTTATTTTTTACAAAACAACAAGCCTTTATTAACTTAACTTAAAGTGACATTAAAAAAAATTCATGAGGTGTATGACATGTAAAAATAAACTATAAGATGGATTTAAACCAAAAGCCGGGGATTTTGGTGTAAATAATCTCCCAATTTTAATATCAACACTGTCATAAACTAGCGCCTAACCCGTGATTAAAATCAAGAATTGTAAAAAATATACACGAAAAAAAACGCGGCAGTTGTCAATTTATCATTATTAGCCTAATCCGTGGAAAAAGGTGGCTAATTTTGAACCATACATTTTAAATTAGCAACATATTTAGACTCTGAACGGTGTTTTTGCATACATATCACTCAACTGAACCGCCAGCTTGTAATAATTTGTAGAAACACTCAGCACATTTACTTTCAATTTACTGTTTGTTTCCTGGAAACATTGTTACAAAAGTCGTTAATTTGAAGGTTTACGAAGCATAGAATCTCAAAAATTTATTCTAAGACCTTATTTTACTATTTGGTTTTACCCTAAAATTTGTCTTAAGCCTCATTTTATGTATAAAATCAGTGGAATAAATGATCTTGTTACCTGCTCTTCAAGTTAAACCGTCCCGTGCGAACATTTTATGCAAATGGCAAATGCAGCTGCGAAAACTCGTTTTATATGCGCCGGTTAGCCAGCTAAAAAGAAATCCGTCCAGACAATTTCAAAAACCAACTTTTGCTTTTTGCCTAAGTAGGTCACCCAAACAGTATATAAACCAGAACTTTCTGTGGTTTAAACCAGTGTTCCCTCGCACTGCCGAGGGAGCACTCACCCTTCTCTAGCCCTCTGGAGCTAACTAAGTACTCTAGGGGGTCAGGAAGCCAAGTAAGTCTTCTTTTTAACTAACACAAGCGCTTCTCTAGCCCTCTGGAGCTAACTAAGTACTCTAGGGGGTCAGGAAGCCAAGTAAGTCTTCTTTTTAACTAACACAAGCTCTTCGCTAGCCCTCTGGAGCTAACTAAGTACTCTAGGGGGTCAGGAAGCCAAGTAAGTCTTCTTTTTAACTAACACAAGCGCTTCGCTAGCCCTCTGGAGCTAACTAAGTACTCTAGGGGGTCAGGAATCCAAGTAGGTCTTCTTATTAACTAACACAAGTGCTTCCTAGCCGTCTGGAGCCAACTAAGTACTCTATGGGGTCAGGAAGCCAAGTAGGTTTTCTTTTTATCTAACACAAGTGCTTCCCTAGCCCTCTGGAGCTAACTAAGTACTCTTGGGGGTCAGGAACCCAAGTAGGTTTTCTTTTTAACTAACACAAGTACTTTTCTAATTTTTTTTTTTATTTTATTTAAATAGTTGTAGCGTCCCGCAGGTATTAGAACAACCTCAAGGTTTTGAACAAAGTAAAAAAATATATACATATATTACACATATTACACATAGGCTATAATATACAAACAGGAAAGCAAAAACAAAAACCTTAAATAATGAGACCTAAGCCACTGAACGGCTACTCTGAATGGGCGTGCGACACGCCAGCAAACCTGCATTAAACCTATAAAATTTCACTGAATTCACATTTTCCGCTGTTAGTCCATTCCAATCACGTATAGTTTTGGGAAAGAATGATTCGGCAAATGCAACGTTATTAGACTGAGGGCGTTTCACCTTCTTTTGATGATCCATCCTGCCAATGTAGTCAGGCGCATGCAAGTAGTACAGTGGGTATAGAATGGTATTCCCATGGTAGATATTGTAAAAAAGACCCAGTCTGCAGTTGCACCTTCGCACAGTCAAAGGTTGCCATTTCAATGAGTTCATCATTGTAGTAACACAGGATTTCCTTCTGAATTCACCGAAAACCATTCTTGCACCACGTCGTTGAACTTTTTCAATGTCATTTGTGAGGCATTCAGTAGAAGGATCCCACACTGAGCTACAGTACTCCAGCTTTGACCTAATGAGCGTCTTGTAAACAACCACTCCGGCCAATTGAGAAGTACCCGGCCAACACCCTATTCACAAATCGGACTTTAAAATTTGCCTTGGCACAGATCTTTGCCACATGATCGTTCTAATTAAGCTTCCTGTTTATAGAAATCCTAAGAACAGAGAGTTTGTCAACAACCTGCAGCATATTATTGCCAATGGCATAATTGGGCATTGCAATCGTGTTTTTCCTTGAAATCACTAAAACTTTAGTCTTATTGATATTCAAATTCCAAGTTGCCACCCTATCTAAATCAGCCTGAAGCATAAGCTGGTCTTGATCAGAATTAATGATCCTATACATGTTTGCATCGTCAGCGAACAATGCAGTGTTTGAAGAAATAACTTCCAGCAGATCATTGATGAAGACAAGGAAAAGAATAGGGCCACTGACAGATCCTTGCGGAACACCGAAAGAAACATCTAATTCACTTGAAGTGGCACCATTCTGCACAACATATTGTTTTCTCCCTGTAAGGAAAGCACGGTATCAATTTACTACACCATCAGAAGCGCCGTAACTTTTCAGTTTCAAAAGCAGTAAATCATGTGGAACCGAGTCAAACACCTTCGCTATGTCTAATGCAACAAGATGTACAGATGCACCCACATCCAAGGCTGACGCAATATCATGTACCATATATAACAAAAGCAATTCACATGAAGAGCCCTTGCGAAAACCAAATTGTTTCTGTGAGAGCAAGTTGTTAGTTTCCAAGTGGCAAACTAGGTTGTTCACAATAATGTGTTCCGTCATCTTACAACAAATAGATGTCAGTGACAGAAGACGATAGTTATTTACCTCACTCTTCTTACCGCTCTTGTAAAGAGGTACCACTGCAGCCGTCTTCCATTCGGTTAGAACTGACCCAACATCCAAACTCTGTTTAACGATATAAAGTAAATACTTTGCACTAACAGCCTGTGTCCCTTTGAGATCCTTACCAACAATACCATCAGGTCCAGCTGCTTTATCATCTTTAAGATTATTTATGAGCTTCAAAATACCAACGTAAGTAACGGTAATATCCGGCATAACAGCAGTACACCTTGAAGGCAGTGTAGGCTCTTTCTCTCCAGTATCTGTCTTCGTGAACACAGACTCAAAATAATGATTGAAAAGCTTGGCTTTCTCTTTGTTGTCTGTGATTTTCTTTTCTCCTACTGCATTCAAGGATGGTACACCACATTCAGGCCTTTTACAATGTTTCACATATGACCAAAAACGTTTTGGATTATTTGCAAATGCAGAACCCAAGTCATCCATATGGGCACATTTACTTTCTTTAAGCAACTTCTTTTTTTCCTTCTGATAAGCAACCTCTTCCCATTGTGACGCTGCGCCCGATTTTCTTGCCCGCTGTCTCATCCTCCATCCCTTCCAAATTGAGCGCTTAACACTAAGGTTTACCCAGGGCTTATTTTTATTTATTCTGCCTACTTGTCGTGGAGTGAACGTTTCAATAGTGCTTTGCAAATCATGTCTAAAAGCCAACCAGTTTTCCTGGACTGTTTGATTAGGGGCACTTTCAGCAAATCTAAGATATAGTTCCTCAAGGCCACTATTTATCATTGCCTAGTTATATTTATCGTACCTCAGCGTAGTCTTTGGTTCTTCATCGAAGACATTTTAAGTTGTCGGAAAAATCACCCTTAGTAATGAATGATCAGACACACCTGCCTCAACCGAAACGCACTCTCTCGCAGCAACCACAGATGTAAAAATCAAATCGCGGCAATTTTCCTTCCTAGTAGGTTTATCCACTATCTGCTCCAGTCCAAAATCGTTCATCATCTGTTGCAGGGAGTCGGGTTTGACAAAGATGCAAGAGTTTCACCACTCTTCCTCATGCCACTTAAGATCTGGTGGGTTGAAGTCCCCAGCAATGACAACATTTTGATTGTTTCTTGGAATAAGTTTCTTCGCTTGCTCTTACAAAGCATTAACAGCAACTTTATTGTCTTGTGGCCTGTAAAATCTAGCAAACCAGAACACCCCCGTACCCATCGTTATTTTACACCAACAGCTTTCAATATCGAGATTGTCAGAAACAACAACCTCCTCGCTGTCCAAAGTATCCTTTACAGCAATTAAAACTCCACCTTCTCTGGTATGTCTGTCTTTTCGATATACACGATAGTTTCTTGGAAACCAGCAATAGGCAGGTTCCCCATCACTCAACCAGATTTCAGTACACAACAGAACATCAGGACTTTCAGTCAGTAACAGTTCATTTAATTCAACATCTTTATTCCTGATACTTTGAAAATTGATTAGCATAACCACCAGGTCCTTGATTTCGGGTTTGATTCTGCTGCTTGCTCCTTCCTTTTCACAATCCGGCCATTTTTTATAACCAGATTCTTGTGGGCCCCCCCCCCCCCATTTATTCTCTCTTGCAGTTTTACGGCAAAAGTTTTTTTCCTCGTCCCTTTCTTCCTTGGACCTATCCGGAGAAATGCCCACTTTTGTGAAACCATCTTCCATGATGAAATTTCTGCAGCGAAAAGCCTTTTGCATCAGCTCTTGCTCATGCGACCTCATCTTAACCAAAAGCGGACGAGCTTTCTGACTATCAGTTGGCTTTTGACCCAGCCTGTAGCACTGCACTGCCTACACTTCTTTGGCAACATCAAGTTTTTCAATGACGTACTTTACTCGAGTAATATCGTGGGATTTTCTGATTAGGCCATCAGAATCTTCATTTTCTGGTATATTATGCAGAACGATATTCTACTTTCTATTGTCACGATCTTTAAGTGTCTTTCAACCTGAGCTGAAATCAGCTTATGGTTAACTGACTGATTGTCACGATCTTTAAGTGTCTTTCAACCTGAGCTGAAATCAGCTTATGGTTAACTGACTGTTTAGCAACACTCCTGGTGTAAGTTTGTTTAATTTCTGCATTTACAAGTGCATCCTCAGCAAACACTAGGGCTAGCTTCAAGTAGTGTGTCAGAATGAGCACTATTGTCTTTAGATATTTTATTATCTTGGACTAATAGCTCAACCATTTCTTTCAAAGAATTAATCCTACCATCTCTGGTTTGTATTTCATGATTTATTTCTATATTTAACTTGGTGTTCTCTACCTTTAGTTGATCAAGGCTCTCTGTAAGACCCCACAACCTGCATACAAAATCCACTTCCGTTTTCTGCGATTCTTCAAAAGTACAGTTTAATCCTGCGTTTTGAAACAGAATCCAATCTTCACACTTCTCACACTGCACCCATTCAGAGTCAAGGGTGACTTTCTAGGCTTCTTTCCATCTTTCATATTATTCTTGATTTTACTGCTCCGAGTCGCCATGTAGGAATATGGTTTGATCAAAAAATTAAAAACCACGTAAAGACCAACATAATTACGTTTCAATATTCAAGACACATCCCGTTTTCCTGCTGGTAGAGTTCAAGCTCCACGTGAAAATACCACTATGTACGTTTCTACTCGTTGTAAGACAACAATTGATGGTTTTTAACGAGCTGAAAAAATGTTGCCGCCGATCTCTACAACTGATCTCTAATATACTGATCTTAATTTATCAAGAGGTAAGTGGTGTCATTTAATTTTAACAAGTTATTATTATTTACGGTAGTTTTTAGTATTTTCAAAGTAATTATAATACTTTATGCTAATTTTGGGTATGAAAATACGATTTGTCTGTTATAAATGTATTTTAATTTGCAACTGTAAAAGGTACTATGGTGGACTTTTTTGGGGGGAAGGGGTTTAGTGCCAACCTTATTTACAATGAAGTGGTTGCAGCTGAACAGTAGAGATGTAAAAACAAAAAGTTCAAATCTAGACTATAAATAAATTACAGTAAGTAATTTTTGAGGAAGGGGAGGGGACCTCTTTACAGACTTTAATTGAGTGTTTTTTAAGGGAGAATTAGGGACCTTATTTAGGGAATCTTATTTAGGGACCTTTTTAGGGGCTTTTAGGGGATTAATTAGCGGCTTTTTAGGAGATAAATTAGGGATTTAAACAGGGTTCGCACAAGTCCCTTGAAGTCCTTGAATTTGTTTAGAAAAAATCCAGGCCTTTAATTCCTTGAAATTGTTAGCTATGTCCTCGAAAGACCATGAATTTTATTTTTTTTTCGTCTTAATTTAAAATAATACCCCTAACCTAAATTACAACACGAAAAAAGCCAGAAAGCAATTTTTCCAAGTTTTTTACGCCTGCCATGTTTAATACCAGAACATTTTTATTGTTTAATGAGCTGTTGTTGGCTCTTCACTGGTAAAACTAGACCTTATTTGAGTAAGCTTGTTGGTTAACAAATGTCCTTAAAAACAGCATTGGTGTTGGAATAGTCCTTGAAAAATGACACCCGTTTTGGAAAAGTCCTTGAAAGTGCTTGAATTTCTTGTGTCAACCCTGTTAATAGAAATTATATTAATATTAATTATAATATGAAATAAAATTAAGAATGAAAACTGACGACCCACAATTTTCTAAGTCCAATTTTTCTAGTTAGCACACCACAAAACCAGAAGAGGACAGAAATCTTCCTGTTTCCATTTGAATTATCTTCTCCTGGTTCTGACGGGCGTTAACTAGAAAAGTTGGACTTAGAAAATTGTGGGTCATCAGTTTTTTGTGGATCAACCTGTACATTTCCGTAAAAATACTCAAATAAACATTATTTGTATAATGAAGATGCATACTATCATTACCACCCTTTCACAGCCTATAGCTGTCATACTAAATTATGCACATTAATTCCGGCTTTAGGAATTTATGCATGACATTTATACTCAGAATTATTTAAAATTGAGTACCTACCAGAATGAATGATTACTGTGTGCCCCGCTGAGTTTAAAAACAGTTGTTTATTCTTTCAGTAGGGAAAAGGAATTCTTCGGTGAGCTTATTTCGAGGCCTTAATTTCTTGATTATTGTGCTGTATTTATAATGAGAGTTCAGTAACCTACAGGCATGAAAGTCAGTCTTAGTTGAAAACGTGCAAATATGAAGAAAGCCACCAAAATTTATATATTTTTAGAGACTTTAAATGCATTTTTAGGAGGGTTGCAAAGCAAAAAATATCAGGAAACTAGCTAAACTGAGGACAGAAAAAATGAGTAAATCAGCTGCTCATATGTTCATCTCCGAATTTGTTCGACGTGGGTTGGGGGGGATGGAAGATGTTTATAAGTTTACAAGTTATGTTAAAAGTAATGGTTAACATGTAAAATCAGTCGCTTTGATTCGAATTCCAGTTTTTTCTAGAGAGGAAGAGGGGGAAAAGATGTTTGTAATTTTACATGTTATGTTAAAAGTAATGGTTAACATGTAAAGTCAGTTGCTTTGATTCGTATTTCAGACATGTAAGCCAGTTTTTCCTAGAGAGGGGGAGATGTTTGTAATTTTACATGTTATGTTAAAAGTAATGATTAACATGTAAATAGGCATGAGAAATTTCATCTTTTTTGTGCTGAGCAACATTTTCAGTTAGTTTCTGGTTTCTTATAATTTTTTTAGCTACTTCTGACTTAATTTGGACGTATGACAGGTTTTCCATTAAAACTAAGGTGAATTTTAAAAGCAACCTTAACACGGGCCTTACATATTCAGCTTATTTTCAGAAAAATCCATCGTATTTTCTTTTTTGTTCAGGGCCACTCTCATGCCTGTGTAAAGTCGGTTGCTTTGGCTAGAATTTCACCAGACAGGTAAGCCAGAATAAGCTGTTTCTTGATTTATTCAACCTAATCCCAAATTTAGTTAAGCTGCTGTTTTATGGTGGTCACTTATAATTTTTCTTGGTTGCATTTCTGATAAAATTTCCAATCACCTTGTTTCTATGCCCATCATGGACTGCTAGAGTGGATTTATACAAAAGCCTGAGTCTCTTTATCAACTCGTTAGGATTTTCGTAATATTTTTAATCGACTCTGCTACCTACTTTTTTAACCATGCCAGTCTCTTGTTTTTTTGAGGTCCTCCCAAATAAAAGCGATAAGAGACCTGTACTTAGTGCTCCGATTATACTCCGTACGCAATTTATAAACTGGGAGTGGCTCGCGAGCAGCTTGATTGTAGCGTACATTTTCCCGGAGTCGGTGTGCCTTGTGGTTATCTGTAGACCGCACCAAGGCTTGTCTGTGCGCGATCATGGTTTTGTTATTTGATGATTATTTTTTTAATGTCGCCTTTTTTTTATTACAGGTCTTCTCCATTAATAGGGAATCGGGGGAATTGAAGACAAATAAAAAATATTTGGGGGGAGGTGGGGGTACAAGATAAATGTAATGCGAAGAGAGATGGTGGGTAACATCTATGTGCTGTATATTTACCTCAACGTAGCGACGTGGACGATGAACTGCTTGCATGCGTTGACGACGATCTTCTGGTCGAGCATCCTTTGGAGCGAGTCTTTTACGGCCGTCTTGTTGCCGACATCTCGTTGAAGGCTAACACTGACGGCAGACACATCTGTAGGGCTACGGCAAAATACACTCTCCCTATCTTGTAGCCTACCTAAGCTAGCGGCATCAACGGAACCGATCCGACACGTCTTGTCGCAGCAACATCTCGACAACGAAGAACACCGACAATAATGGCACGTGCTACACAATTAGCACGTGGCTGTGCAGTCTTGCCATTCTTCCAAGCCTGAGCACGAACAACAAACGTTCGTGCCCTTTTTTCCTAACATAATCCCCCACTCGTGTTCAGGCTTGTAAAACACAAGTGGGCTCTTCACCACTTAATGGGTAGCCTGCCTCCCTCTCGAGACAGACTTGGCACATTGCCTTGCCGACCTACGTCCCTGACGTGTGGGTGTCGGCCACTTCTCCCTTGACTTTACTTCTTCGTAAAACTGTTCATCCTGAAGCTTCAACCGTGCCTTAACCTCCGGTGAAGCGCTCGCCCAGCATTCCATGTAGGCCTTGTGGTAAGCTCGTTGAACCAAAATCCCCTTGCTATTCTTGACCCATTCAAGTTTTAAGAGGTCGTACCGTTTCTCTGGACTCTCTACATATGCTGGTTCAAGTTCTTCTTGCAAACTTGTCGCTGCCTCTTCAGGATCTCGATGCACTTCTGCATTAGACATCTGGGACACTTCATTCACTGGTGAACGCAGTTGTGTGGCTGGAGTGACTCTTCCAGTCGCTTCCCTCCCATCTCGTTCATGGACTACCCCCACTACCGTCTCTTGGACTTGGGCTTTGGCTTCCTCAGAACTGGGCTCCACAGTTTGGCATGTTCCATCGAAATGGTCTGACATGATCTCTTTCCTGGTGTCCATCACAACTTGCCCAAATGCCATCTTTAGGACACTTTTCAAGCTCTCGGAGTCCCCATCATCCCCTCGAGTCAATAACCTTCCACGGTCAATTTCCGCCTGCACCTTCTTCTCAAGAATCACACAATATTCTTCTCAGGTTTTGGAAGTAGGACTGGTCACACCAATTGACACACCACTGTCCCCCACTATTGACTCGGGTGGGGTTCGTCGATTGCGACTCGCACTCATTTTTGAAAATGTCCGTGTATCAGCACGCTTCGACTCTGCTCGCCTTCGCTTGAACTTCTTATCTAGACATTGCTCTGCCTTTTCTGGTTCTTGATACCATATTGACTTGGCGTACAACCTTCCTCCAGATAACCCGTCTTCCAAAGACGTGTTGTTGCTATTCTGCTCAATCGACTTAACCTGGCACTGCCTAGCGTAGTGACCCTCTTGCTTGCAGGAAAAACACTTCTTAAGTCCCTGTTTCCTGTCTTTCTCTCGATGCCTGCCAACTGACCTTTTCTTCGTCCCAATAACAAAACACTTGTTACTGTATCTCTCTTCCTTGCACCTCTTATGACGGTCACTGTGTCCCAATAGAACCTCATCTATTTCGTGGATCGTTTCGTTGTCATCTCCAACAGAACTTGTGCCTGAGAGTCTTTGACTGTAGTTGATTGGCATCCCACACAGCATCGCTAGTCCAACGAACTCGTCTGTCATACTTGGGCATCCTTGTTTCTCGGCCACTTTTGCTAGGTGTTTTATTCTTCCTAAATAGTCGCTTATGCTTTCTCCTTCCTTTATCCTGCAGTGCCACAGGTCTTTAA
>JAHWFP010009495.1:14177-31563 GCA_023313725.1 Lithobius niger
TCAACATACTGCCATAAATTTCTTTGCTTTAACATCAGACACACTGATGTTGACCAAGCCTTATAATTGCTGTCGTTCAGCCTCTCTACGCCGAAAATGCGACTATTTGTTTCTTCGTTTGTCGCCATGATCGTTATTGCATCTATCAATTCGCTTGAGCACACTTTCGTCACACCTATATTTTTTGCTCACGTACGGAAAATATTAACCCTCACTCGGTAAAATTCCTGGTGATTCCTGGCAAAAAAATGATTTATCCACTGTGTACAACTCTTGGTTGGGATTTTTAAATCCGTATTTGTTTGTGCCGCTTCAGTGCTCACCAGCCGGTAATTCCTCTTAGGCACACACTTTTGTTATCACAATTCGATCGCAGTTTTTTCCGCTCCGGCATCAAAACAAACAAAATGGCAACTCCCGGGAATTTTCCGTTCTATTCGGCCCTGCGCATTTTCGCTCCACCCGTCGATTTTGGATTGCGATCGGTCGAAAATCCTGCATAGTTCATCAGAATTCCTGGGCCCATAACCCTTTGTAATGCGAAGAGAGATGGTGGGTAAATAGCGTACATCTATGTGCTGTATATTTACCTCAACGTAGCGACGTGGACGATGAACTGCTTGCATGCGTTGACGACGATCTTCCGGTCGAGCGTCCTTTGGAGCGAGACTTTTACGGGCGTCTTGTTGCCGACATCTCGTTGAAGGCTAACAGTGACGGCAGACACATCTGTAGGGCCATGGCAAAATAAACTCTCCCTATCTTGTAGCCTACCTAAGCTAGCGGCATCAACGGAACCGATCCGACACGTCTTGTCGCAGCAACATCTCGACAACGAAGAACACCGACAGTAATGGCACGTGCTACACAATTAGCACGTGGCTGTCCAGTCTTGCCATTCTTCCAAGCCTGAGCACGAACAACAAACGTTCGTGCCCTTTTTTCCTAACAATAAATTTCAGGCTGGATTCCAAAAAAAGAAAATACTCAGTTTTTTCTTACCGAATCTCAATTTAGCCTCGGTTATCTTTCCACTTACTGTCATAATTTCCGACTCGGGCTTTTTCAGCAGTGGCGTAAATAAGCATGGTGGGGTTAAAGGGCTCCCCCCCCCCAGCCTCAATATTGAGCCGTGGGGCATAAAATCTTTCGAAAAATTTATGTATTTAATATTTTCTTTAAAATATTCGTTACTGCCTTTTGGGTATTTCTTGTCCCCCCCCCCTTGTACTTTGGGTCAGACGGTAATAAATAAAATTTAAAAAAACCTAGGTTTTAAGTTTTGATTCATTGTGAAGCTAAAAAAATTTAAGGAAGGAACTGTGAATGTTGTTACAATTTATTTGTGAAACAGTACAAATTTCAGATCTTTTCATTTTTTTGTGGTTATGAAAACTACAGTTTGTTTAGCTCTGAAAAGAGTTGTGTGTTCACAGCCAAGCTAGGGGATTGCAGAAAGTGGGGGAAAAATCCAGTTCGGAAAAGAAGCATGCCATCTTTAACAAAACCATCCTAGCTACCAGTGTGTTGCAAAATGAGTCTTTCGGACCTTTCCGATCGGAATAAGGCGACCATTCAAGGCGTCATTTGTGCTGTCAGCTGTGAGTCCGGTGCACTTTTTCTTTAGTTGCCATTGACGTTCGTGCCCGTGATACTCATTCACCCAAGTTTCATCCAAATAAATAAATTCTGTAAATGAAACGGATTACTTCTTAAATGTCGTACCTGATGTAAAAATCGGCGGCGCTAGGCAAACATTAATTTCTGGACGCTTTTATATAAAATTTCTGTTGTTGCATTTTGCGTATTTCATCCCAGGTTTCTTTTTCATGATTAAGTGCCACGGAAGTTCTCCCATCTTTAAATCCAATCTTCGATTTGAACTGGGCCAAAACATTATCAAGATTTGGATAATTACCTTCTTGTTGAATTTCAGTTATAGCTGCTCGAGCAGCCTGACAGTTGAAAGTCGTCCAAGCTTATTACCGTTGGTGCCTTTGGCCATTATTTCGCTTCCGTTATGAACCGCGGAACTGTAGCCTCTGCTGCGGCTGGAGTATCACTTGTTTCGGCGAGTAGTTGCACGTCTTCGTTAACTATTTGTTTAACACAACTGAAAGAAACTTTTGTTGCATCCGACCTTTCTTGGGAATCGGCGTTCTTGCTCTTTGTTGGTTCCTTGCTTCGCAGATAACAATAGACATTCCAAATAATTTCCCTAGTTGCCTGTGAATCATTTTACCTCTTTTTGCAATTGAAGATGCGTTAATAGACACCATTTTGTGACTGCTGTACTGGCGGTTGTTTTACTCATGATGATAGTCATGGTGTTGTACTGGAGTGTGACAATCGATATTTTTTTAAGCAACGCCCAGTTTACAAATCGCGTACGGATTATAGATTTGGTTTATGGGTATATGGGTCATTGTTGTGGTATAGAGCATTAGTATTTTTTAACATGGCTGCGTAAGCTGCTTTAACTTCTGAGCGATGAAAGTTTCTTTCAATTCTTTGTATATTAGCAAATTCCACAAACCACGCCGTCCTACGTATTGTTGGTTTTCAACAAATATGTCAGTTTCAAACATTTTAACCGTTTTGTTACCGAAGGTCAGCTCACGTTTTTTCTTATCATACTGTAGCCCGAATACAGGGTCAGTGTCTTGGGGATTTTCGAAAAATTTTACCAAGAAATATTTAGCAGTGTCTCCAATATTCTGACCAGGTAACAAACTATCAAGGGACCTTAGCGTGGTGATGTTAGGAAGCTCAAGCCGGGTAGAAATGCATCTTGCTTGCGCCGCGGAATATGTAGTGGTGGGTTTTGGACTGGTGCTCGTTGTCGCATATTCAGTTTTGGAGTGAGGTGGAATTCGCATTATAGGAGTTACAGCCAAACTTGAGTATTGGGCGAGACTGTAATCGAGAGATTTTTTTGACTAGGTGCAGGGGACAAGGATAGAGTCAGTGATTCGTAGTCGTCACTATATTCTTGGTCACTTTCTTCTTCTTTGTAAATTTTAATCGGCGTAGTTTGCATGGCCTGAGTGCTTTTAATCAGTTTAGATTGCGTGGCTAGAGTGTCTATAATCGGCATAGTTTGCGTGGTTGCACCCAAGACCAGCCTCGGTTTCAGGGTGCTTACTACAGGTTAAACAAATTCTTGTAGGAATGGTTCTTGCTCTCTCTCCCCCAAACGCCGTTTTAAAATTTTTTTTAGTTAAACATCTTTTGAGTTTTTCAACTTTTTGTTTTGTCTCCATTCTTTTGTTTAATAGGCAAAAATGAACGTTTATATCTCCCCTCGTTTAACGTTTTGTTAATCAATAAAAATCCGTAAGGCCTTTTCAAACAATTTTGACACAACGTTTTAAACTCTGAAAATTCCATGTCAGGGCCAACATGATTTTCGTAAACATATTTCAAATTTAACTCATCTACCGGAAAAAGAATTATTAAATTTGCATTATCTCTAACCACTTGTTGAGGAATTCTCGTGTAGAACTAACTGCACGAGACCGGAAAATACATCGGCGTTCGAATGGCGTCGTTGAGCAAAGTAGCGCTCTATGTTTTTTGTTTATCTAAAAGGCCGTCATCAAACAGAATAAGGTTTCTAAATTTTGGGTCCAGTTCTTCGGGCGAAATTAAATCTATTTGAGAACCATGAAATATAGACTGCAATGCTTTGTACTTTGGTTGACATAAAGTTTTACTGTAAATAAATAATCTGTTATAATCCAACCATCATTAATTTGTTACAGATGAAATTAAATAGTAAGTTAGCTTTTCCACAATTTGTGGGGCCTGTAATTAGACATCTGATATTTGAAGGTAAGAATGGATGATTTTTCGGTTCTTTCTTGGGTACAAAAAAGTCGTAGTTTTTAATTTCCACATTGTTTTATTTACACATTTTTTTTAATGCTTACAGAGATACTAAACTCAAAGTCTTCATGTGAAAAACTTGCCGCGGAGACGTCTGGATTGACCACTCCATATTCAACGGTGGACCACAACTTCACATTACCGGGAGAAGCATTGGTAACGTATACTGCATAATTCTCACAGTATCTTCTGTCAAGTTTAAAGCACCGTAAGATGGTAAGTTAAATCACGGTTTATCTATTACGTTTTTGTTTAGTTTACCTTTTGTTTTGTGTATATTTTCGTAAACCCACGTTCTAAGACATAGTGGTTTATCGCAGTGGCTAGCCTTTTCGCAAGAGGAGTAACAGGGTGAAGTTGCGTGTATAGAATTAGGATAATTGAACATGGTCAAGGAAACTGGTTTCTGACCTTCACACTTGATCTCTAGTTTTTTTTAGAGATGTACCGTTTAAGATTTTTCAATAATTTTTAAGTTTCCGGTTCGCTGGGTAAAATACAACCTTTATATTTCGATTTTCGTTCGAAAAGGGATTTCCCTTACCCTTTAAATCGGTAAACTGTATGGAAGGAGACAAGTCATACTTTAAACCATTGTTAATTTTTGTACCTTTATCATCTTTAACTTTCAGCAAGTTTTTTTGCAATAGATTGGAGAGATTTGTTTGCCAGGTTGGTTGAGACATCTTGAGGTTTATCTATATACTTTTTTTCAATATTTAAAAAAAAATGGAGAGGGGATCAATCTACCGAGTAAATTGATTCGAAACAATTCATTAAAGACCCAGTTTGTGAGAATAAGAGGTGCAATAATAAAAAAGGAAAGAAAATACAACTGCCACGATTTGAACTTGAACCCAGAATAGCCGCTTACTAAGTCGGGGCATTAAAAGTGCATTTTAGTTCTGGGTTCTGGTCCCTGTTGGGACAATTATTTTTTCTTTTCTTTTTTTGAGATTATTGCAACTTGTATCCTCACAAACCAAGTCTTTAATGCATGTTGTTTTTGTTTCATTCCTTACTCTGTCACCGTGTGCTTTTGTTGAAGGGGAGGGGAGATTCTTATATTTAAAAAGATGTCGGTTAATAAGTTTGGACAATCGTTGAAAAGGATGAGAGGGGAAGGGGGTGAAATGATGGGGGTCGGTCCGAGAGGGCAGCCTGGACTAAGGTACGTGTTGACACCTGAAAGCAACTATGATATGCAAAATAAACGTTTAACCAAAGTAGGAGGAGCTATAAATTCTGAAGACGCGGTAAATTATTCTCAGATCGATACTCTGAAAATAGAAATTCAGAAACTTAAAACCAACTTGCCTCCTGCTATAACTCATGTCAGCGATGAGTTGGCTTCCGCCATTTCTAGCATCAAACAAAATGCGTTATACATAGATGAAGCTGACGGGAATTTTTATGCCAAGAAGAAACAAATTAAGGACATTGCTTTCTCCAGGCACGCTGCTGATGCAGCATCGAAAATATACGTTGATAGAAATTGACGACCAGAAAGTATACTTCAACACAAGCAAAAGCAGATTAGAACTTTAAGCGATCCTACTTTGGCGAATGATGCTGTTACTAAGGTATTCGTCGACAACAATTGCTTGTTACAAGAGGAACAGAGAGGGCACTTTAATGCCGTGAACAAAGAGATTAGATTTTGCAGAATGACGCGGCTACCAAGAAATTTGTGCATGAAAACAGTTTCACACTGATCAGTTTCGGCATGAAAATCCGTTTGGAAAAAGCAAGCGATTGGTTCGTTAATTCCGGTCGTCTCTCGAGCTTCTTATGTAAAAGTTCAGGTTTAATTCATAAGGCGATTTTATACTGCAGTGATCCGAGCGGTGCGCTAGTTGCTAAATGTAAAATAGGTACGAGAGCCCTTTACACTACTAAACTAAAGAACGAGCATTCGACAGCTACTGTTTTCAAAATTCCTTACATAATAGAAAAAAATTTGCCCATCGCGGTACAGGCATTCGAAGAGTTTCACGTAGAAGACGTTTATTTCCATTTAGATTTGCACGTAACTTTTCAATAGAATAACTCGTCTCATCCTATCTAAAACAGGTTTGTAATTAAGTGCCTTAGAAAAAGCACTTCGGGAAAATAGTCAAAAGTGACCACACCAAATCTGGTCAAGTTTTATACGCGTCAAGTTTTATTTAATTCCCTGTCCCAAGTAGTTAACCACAGACCGTGGAGGACCCATGTTGCCAAACTATCGATATAATAATGTTCTCCCGAAACGGAGGAATAGGCGACCCAATGACTTCAGTCTTTATCGTGGAAATCTTCCAAGTTTACTATTCCGTTTTTAACAGTAGGGCAAAGTTTTAATGGAAGCGTGTCTTTTCTAAAAGTACCTTTAAATTTTGGAATTTTCATTACTCTAGCCAACCTGTTTAAATCAAAGTTTGTTAAAGGTTTATTAAAGTCAATTAAACTGTGGGATGTCTTAAGTAAAGACCTCTGCCACGGAGTAATTTTTCTTTGCTTCTTTTGCTTAATTTTTTTTCTTCGAGCCTGAACCTTCCACTGGCTTGTGATGTCACACTAGTTCAGCAAGAATTTTGGCATCATTTTGTGCCTTTTCAAGGCAGATACCACCCCCGCAGTTTCACCCACCAACCCACCAATTCCGGCTAAAATCGATCCAAGCAATGCCAACGGTAAAAAGCTGCCTTTATTTTTTCGTGATCTTGTTTTGAGCGCCGTATCTTTTTTATTATTATCGTTATTATTTAATAAACAACTTCGACTTTGACTCTGTCCAACTTTAGATTCATTTTCCTGTCTCCAGCGAACAGAGCGTGACACGTAGTGTTAGTTGGCACTACTGCCCTAAACTTCAGGCTAACTTGTACATCCACCATTCCTGATTGAAGCCTCTTGGACTGTTTGGAGCAATCCGACACCACGAGAGGATAGGCTTTCTTGAACTGCAGCAAGTCGAAACTCAAGTTGTTGGTGTCGTAGCACAGCTGCCTAAATTGCTGCGCCATTCTGTACAAGCCGACGTACTCTCCAGTAGCATAATTTGCGTTCAAATCGAGAAACGGATATCTTTCTGAATTTAGAGTCACGTGAGCGTCTTGCAGACTACAGTGATCGAACACGCCACGATTTTAAACTAAAGAGTACCACCTAGGTTTTTCAACAGCTGAAGTAGTCAGCACGCGTCAGGTGAAGCTGGCATTTCGAGGGAGTAGACAGCTATCGCAAGGCTAGTGCCTAAATCCTAAATCCACTGTCGCGCCGTGGTCAGTGAGATTGTAGAGTTTCTGCTCGGCCGAGGCAGTGACATGTGGAACGATCCAGCTGATGCTATTTAGAACTACTTTGCCATTGGCCGCTGCCGCTGAGTTGAAGATTGCGTTAGTGTCACTCGCTCGCATGAGTGTGAGCACGTGTTTAGTTCCGTAGATTAGCTTATCGTAATTTTCGAAAAATCCCATGACGTGTTTCATAGGGACGGCGAATGTAAATGCTTCCCTTGGAAGTTATTTCAATGATGATGGACGCGTGCCGCTGTTTGTATCCCAAGTTGTCTGTTAGTTCAGCCGTGACTGAAGCCGCACTATCCAGCATCCAGCACTGGGCGAGCAAAGCTGCTTGCTCCACCGAGCCGTAGGTGAGCAGTCTCTTCATCAGAGTACCAAACCCCGGATAATTTAACTCGTCGACTTGTTTATCATCGAGATGGTATTTGATGTAAGAAAACAGGAACATGGGAGAATTAATAACAAGACTAGCTACGTCAGCGTCCAGGTAAAAGTCATTGTTCTTCAGCAACCTCCCTTTAATCAGGAGGTTACTATTAGCAACGTGCAGAAATATATCTTGGTTTTCTACATGTATGTAGATTTCTGAATTTACGTTGTTGAGATTGGTGTCAACAATAGGATTGTATTCATGGTACGTGTAAGACTCTACCGATGAATCGTACACCAAAGGTTCATTCATTTGCAAGTTATCTTCTACTACACTCATTTTCTGGGTGTTATGAATTTGATGAAAGCGTTGTTTCTAGGTTTCAAACCGTTTTTTTTTATTATTAGAGTTAGAATTAAGAAATACTCCTTTCCCTTTTTTTCCCAAATACGAGCATTTTCTTTCTTTTTTAAAATTTAATTTGTAGATCTCAAATGAAGTCGCACAGTGAGCGTCTCACCATTTAAATCCACTGGCTCATTTGTCTGAGACGTGAGCCAAACTCTTATACTTCTGATTAACTTGGTAGTACCTGGGAGGTAAGCTGAATTATGCAGGGACTCTATGATTTTGAAACCTGGCGGTGAATTGGGATAAAAGGAGTATAAGGTGGGCTGAGTGTCACTGTTTAGGTAGAAATTGCCGATGATATCCACGTGTACGAAAATTGTGTTGATGCTCATAATGTCGACTGTATTTTGACTTTCTCGATTTCTCACATAGTTGCCTAAGTCAAACCCCAATACTGGAGCCAAACTCTTGTCACCTGAAAGAGATATTCTGTAATTCGGATCGGTAATTATCAAGTTGGTTCTTAAAGTGTTTAGATTCGGAAGAATAGTAATGGTATCCTCGCTGTGCCTATTCGAATCTATCGCTTATTTGAGAAATTTGTTCAAATCCTCGATTCGTAAAACACTTTGTGCCATGAAGCCCCAACAACTGTAGTGTACTGAATTTTGTTACTTCTCGAGGCGATGTTGTGAATGCTGTTATAGGTATCTAAATTAAGCAGAGCAGAGTCCAACTGAATGGGTGTGTTTAGATTAATTCTCAAGTCAGAGTCTTTGCCGGTCAGAATAATCGAACAGGAATCCATGATGTCTTTTTTTAAAAGAAATGAAATAAGATTGTACTATAGTAAAAAAGAGCAACCGTAAAGTACTCAAGATGAAATATTGCATCAAATGTAAACGTTCGACTCCTAAACAGTCAAAGGCTCCAGTTTCTACAAACTTCACAAAACTACAGACCGATGGAGATTGTGTTTTGCGATGTATGCGGTATAAAAAAGCTGACTTCGTCAAAACGGGGAAGGGACTCTTGAACAAAATCTGAGCCACATCTTCGAGCTTTGGAAAGCATCTCCATCCATCACTTCCAGAATGCCAAAAAATCTCTCATGAACAACCAAGAAGCCTCACATTGCGATGTCAATCGGATTATTACACCAGAATTGACACAGCGATTGAATTGCAATTGGAAAGTGCTCCTCCCTCCTATCTCTTCCCAAGCTCCACAGATGGAGCCACTGCTCGCCGCATCTTATCCCTCCTCCCAAACCGGAAGCACAAACACGTGCAGGAAATTCAAAACAACTTCCCGTTTCTCCAAGTCAAAAGGCGTTCAACGCTCGAAGTGCCTGAGGAAGATGGGAGATCTGTCTAAAAGATAAAAACCACCGAAAATTCGCACCTTGATTTGTGACAATCAAGGGACAATTTTGGTAAATAGCGTACCATGTTTAATTAAAATCATAGATAACTTGCCTGTTGAAATACATTTACCGGGGTGTCAATACTGCGGTCCTGGAACTTGGCTGAAAAAGCGACTGTCACGAGGAGATCCTGGAATAATTAAACTAAAAGAAGCTTGCAAAGAACACGATATAGCTTACGCCGAGAGCTTGGACTTAAAAGACCGCTACGCCACCGATGAAGTTCTAATTTCAAAAGCTCAAAGGGTGAGAGAGGATCTATCTCTGGCATGGAGGGAAAAACTAGCTGCATCCATCGTTAAGAAAATCATGAAAACAAAACTCAAGTTCGGAATGGGAAATAAAAAAATGGATTAACTCGTAAACGAATGTCAGAAACTAACGCAGAAAATTTCTCCGTGATGGAAGATGATTGTACTGGGCCTAAATGATCTATGGCAGGCTGACTTGGTGGAGATAATACCGTACGCTAAGCTAAATAAAGAATATAACTACAGACTGACTTGCATTAACGTCAAATCCGAGTGTGCTTGGGCCGTTCCTCTTAAATCTAAAACCGGTCTACATGTTACCAAAGTTACAAGAAGATACTCTCAGGAGTAACCGCCCCTAAAAATTTACATGTCAATTTAGGTAGTGAGTTCTACAATAAAGACTTCATAGCGCTACTTAGGCGCCATAACATCAACATATACTCTACCTACTCTGAGAAGAAAGCGAGCGGGGTTGAACGTTTCAACAGAACGCTGAAAACTCGAAAGTGGAAAAAATTCACCAGGCAGGGGGATTACAAGTGGATACACATTATCGACGAGTTGGTTTCGCATTACGACACGGTTCATTCCACCACAAAACTGAAACCCAGGGAAATAACCAGACATTAGGAACCGTTGCTGAGACGAACTAGCCCTAAACACTGCTGAAGAAACCCAAGTTTGCCGAAGGAAATAAAGTCAGGATTTCTAAAGTTAAAAAAATCTTCGATAAAGGATATTTGAAAAATTTTATCAACGAAGTATTCACGATCCGTAAAGTGGAAAAAACCCAACCAGTTACATATCTGATGCTCTGAGGTTTCTACGAAAAGGAAATTCAAAAAATCCAAATTCCAGAGTTATTTCTAGTGGAGTAAGTATTACGTAAAAAGAGGGGAAAAGATGGAAAAATGCTTTACTTCATTAAATGGAAGGGCTATGACTCCAGGTACAACAGCTGGACGGATAAAATAGATAGTTTAAGCTGAATTCACGTGCCCGTAAGCTAGAGTACCGACTGCATCATCGCAGACCTATCTCTTGTCGTTGTAGGGACTGAAAGCCAACTTGGTGATGGTGACGGTTTTAGTCTTCTGTACAGCCGTACCGGCTGAGAAGACTATTGCAACGACTTTGTCCATCCGTCTGTCCGTCTGTCACTTTTTTCAACTTCGCAACGGTACCAGATATTGAAGACCATTGTTTACAACGTTAGATTCAGTGTCAAAAGTTAGTTAAATAACATGACAAATTAAAACATCGTTGTTTCCTCATAGCTAATAGAATTCTTCGACGTAACTAACTTAAATAATAACATTTGCTCTTCGAATTAAAATCCTAAATTAAAATCCTGAATACAAACAAATGGATTTTAGCTTCGTTTAAATAGTCTCGTTGCATTGTTGCATGAATGAATAGGCTTACCGTCGAACCAAGTTCTCCATTATGCCTATCTTCTACTAACAAAATTAAAACTGCATTTTTAAAATTAGGCCTAAAAAATGAAAATTAGGCCTAAAATCATGTTACCATGGCAACGCCAAGTTGCTACGAGTCGTTGTTGGCTTCATCAACACCGTCTCTCTCGTCACTTCCTTACTACAACTGATCTATATAGGCTACGTTACGCGTTACGTTGTAACACTGTAACTGTGTGCCTGAAGGTGCACCGTGTTGCAAAAATGAATAGGCTTACTATACAATCCATATCTCCGTTAGCTGCTACTTACGAAATTAAAACCTCTGGGTAAAATTAGGCCTAAAAGCAGACAATTACACCTAAAATGTAAAAGAGGCCTAACACATTTTTAACCGGTAATTGTGATTGCTACTGCTTTTAGATTAGTATAATAGAGACAGCTGTTGTAGTGCATGATAGAGGTGTACGCCTCAACATTGGAAGTGGAGGAACTGAACAGAAGACCGGTGCAACTAGGCAGTCGCTGTAGCCTCTTGTTTAGTTCGTGCACCTCTGAACGTATGTAAGACCCCAGAGTTTTCGTGACGCTATTATTAAACAGCACATTCTTGTACCTTTCATGCACCAGTAAGGCTGTTTTCTTAATGCCTTTGCAAGCCATCTTGTTCTTCCCATCCGATTGCAAAATGCTGTAGAGCTTCGACTTTAAACCTACAAATTCGGAAATTGGATACCCTGCGCTCTCGTCTTTCATCTTCCCCAATACTTTTTTGTTGACGTTGGAATGTAAGAAATGATCTTTTGGGTAGTCGGATGTGTCGAATACCGACGCATCTTCTTCAATATCTTTGTAAATATCGTCCGTTTCTATCGAATAACAAAAAACTATCCGTGTTCGCGACTAGGAGTTCACATGTCTCCAGTCCGTACTTTTTCATCATGTGGTCGTAGTGAAACCGGTAGACTAATAACTTTGACAGTTCCAAGACGCTAAATCCAACCACGATGGGCTTGTTCAAGATGATGTTTGCGGGCGTCTTTGTAAAAATTTCCAAATCCTCGCTTAGAGAAGTGAAACTCTTGGTGCAGGGCTGAGACGCGTACTTGATGGCTTACTCTTTCATCGTTGCTATCAAGATGTTGTTTCTCTTGCACTTGTTTTCGATCGTCTTCCCAAAAATCGAATTATTCGCCAGTTTGTAGAGGTTTTTGTCAAAATTGTTAGTAGCCGCTTGCTGTTTCTCGTTATTAAACTCGATGTAAGACTTCAGCCAAGGTGCTTGCTTAAAACTGATCGCTTTGTGTATTTTCTTGAGAACCATGCCGAGGGAAAGGTAGTATTTGAAATTCCTATAGTGCACCACGTACTTTTTCTTTGAGAAAAGGTTAGTGGTTAGCTTTAGGCCTTTGTTGCAAGTCCTTGATTGCCCGACGGTTGATAGGAGAAAGTATAGACTTTGTGATTTTCATGTGCTCCGGGACTAGCTGGAAATTATTGTGCGATGGATGAAGTATTCCAAATCCACTTCCAATATCAACCTCGTATCACTCTCGTCTCCGTAATTGTCGAGATTTATATCTTCAAGCTGGTCTTCTGGCACCCATTCGTACTCTCCGGTAGGTAAATACTCGCACATTACAGAACTGTACAAATTTTTGAAGTCCAAAAATATGATGTAAAAATTCTTTTTAATCAGGGTCGAATGTAGCTGGTATATACGGGTTGTTGGCTTTAGCGTTATCTTTTGCTATAAACGGGACACCGCCTCTTATACCTTATTCCACCATAAGATGCATGTCAATGTTAGTGAAGAGAAACAAAAACACTCCCGTCCTCTTGAGCTCCGCATCCTAAGATAGGGAGGGTGTAGAAATGTAATGGTAGGGGTCCAATCCATAACTAGCAAAACTCGTCGCTCTTAAGTTTTCAAAGACATCGGCTAATGCCCAACATCCGTCCACAAATACAGGTCGTGGTAATCTCCAAACGTTTTGCATTTGCCTAAATCCCAAATCTTCATCGCGTGTTGATAAAATTAGGAGCAGATCGCTCCTTTTAACAACGAGGCAAATGTCAACATGGATGGTAACACATCTCCTCAAACAATTTTACATTTGTCAGGTATTCATATTGAAACACACCTTTTTGTTGAAGTCCTCGTACGAGTTCCACGGATTCACCTTCGAAATGCTTGTCCATGATGCTGAAGCTATTTAAGTTCGAAGCTAGAGTTTCCAATGATGCCGTCATAAACGCTAGACTATCTATGAAAGTAAAACTGCCTAATTTCATGCTGCTGATTCTTTCCTTGTTCTTAGCGATGATCCTGACATTATGCAGAGCCTTCAAATCTTTAAACGAATTCAAATCCCTCACCACGAAATGACTTGTCGTATTTTTCGAAATTATGCATAACAACCGCTATGTTTTTGTTCAAAGTGTAACCGAAGTTACACTTGCTGTTCGCGGCACCTCTAAATTCACCAGTAATGTGGTAGTGGTCTCGTACTTTCGTAAACACATTAAACTTTTCTTGGGGAGGGGTAAATGCATCGTGTTTGCAAAGATGGCATACCGCAGCTTCTTTGTATAGCAACCACTGCTCTGTGGTTAAAGGTTTCATCCGTTGCTTGTGGGAATCCACGTAAGCCACAATCTTTTTCTGCTCCTCTAATATGGACTCGAAGAAAACTTGCACACAGTCTACTCCTCTGTACAACTTTTTTGAAAATACTCTGCCTTAAGTGGTCAACAATCACGTAGGTAAACTTCAAGCTTGGTGTATGTGGTTAACTCTGGTGTATGTATTGCTTCCATCACAACCGGAGTGGGTGCAGCGCCACTTCAAAGTTCACGTAGGCTATGTACAACCTTTTGAGCTCGTTGTTTAAATTTTTAAACTGGATAGCGTCATTGTCGGGTAATAAAGTCTTTTGAAATGGAACTCCCTTGCAAGAAGGGAGGTGGTAGTTTTCATACCCGAAACGATTTCAAAAACCGTGTAAGCAATGCCTGCAAAAATATTTCAAGCGCTTGTTGGGGTTGAAACTAGCGATGAATTTGTTTTAGTCTTTTATCGTCATGAGGCTCGACGTGAGGTTCGACGTGAGGCTTACTTTCAACTAAGGAACTCGCGCGATAAACGCAAGGCTCATCATCCTTGAAACCAAAAACGGATACCAAAATGTTGTTGGCTTTTTTGAATGCCGCGATCTTGGATAAAGGAATGGGGTCCAAGACGCCTACAACTAACTCGTGCACACGAGGCTGGTAATGTTTTGTATCCCAATCATATTGCAAAGATGGAACAGGGTGTATACTAGCCAACACGGACCACAGAAAACATCTATCATCTTCACTACGCACTTTGACCAGTATTTCAGGACCTAGTTTGAGGTTGTTGGGGAGTGCTACGTAACCTTTCCCAGCAAAAAGTCTATAAATTCCAACTATAGTTTGGTGCGCACGCATTGCTTGACAACCCATCCACTTCCTTCTACAGCAAACTGTCCAATACTATGCAGAATCTTGTTCTTCATTTCTGAAAAAAACTCCTTGCTTCCCACCCTGACCAGGTTGGAGTTAAAATAAGCCTTAATAGTTTCCGTATTATCTGTCGCTTTTTCGAAGAGAATGCATAATCCAATATGAGCTTTTATGTTTACCATAAGACGTCGATATTGTTCTAAAATATTCCAATATTTGTCCTGGTACCGTTCCAACAAAATCAAGGGCTCGTGGTGCATTTCATTCGACTTAAAATCCTGCTTGAAAGAATCATCTGTTGAAAGCATCGCACACTAGATCAGACCCTCCTAAATCCAAACTGAACGGCCTAACCTTGAGTTCGGTATCGTTTGTCACCTCCGTCTTGCCTTTCAAATCGTGAATCATGTTGGACAAGGCCCAGTCGATTCTGGTATCCTCTATTATAGGTATGACTAGAGATCTGACGTTGTTTACTACCAGGTTGAAATTTGAGGGCATTTGAGACATTATTAACCGGGAAATTATTACCGGGAATTGAGTTTAGGAAAAGTCAATTTAAGTCTTCCATGTTGTTTTACAGCCCCTCCACACTTGTGCCGTTTATACGTGATCTGATTAGAGTAAGTCACACCACACGATTTACATGTTACGTTACATTTTCCTTCGTGACACTTTTCACGTCTCAGTTTATACCTATTGTTCCTGAACGTCTTTTTGCAATATTGACATTCTCGTTGTACAACATCAGAAGATCTCGTTTTTCTTTTTCATTAATCATTGCTGGTCCTTTTTTTAATATTCTGAAACCGTCTCTTCATTCATCAAAAGAGACGTATGTGAAATCCTGTTATGAATCGTAGCTCGTTCCAAATTAGGAAAATATTTCCAACAGGCTTCGCAGTAATATATACCACCAAACTTGATTTTTTCAGGCGTAATCACTTTTCCATCGCATCGGTCGTAGTGTGCCAAAAATTCATCGTTGGAAGAAACGAGTCCTCCACAATCGAGACAAGTAAAGTTTACCACGCAAGGCTTCTGCAAATGACTTTCCACCTCTTCCCGCTATAAAACTCAATCTTGCATTTCTGGCACAGGATCCTCGAGACCACGTCGAACTTGGCAGCCATGGCTGATATAAAGATCGGCGGAATTATCCACGCCTTTTATACCCACCACTTTTTCCCTGTATGAAATGGTCCACGCGCTAGAAAGTCACACCCCTCATCCGTAAAAAAATACGCATAACTTGTGAAAAATGCTCAACTAACAACACTTTATAAAACAAAAAACCTGCAAAAATATTCAAATAGCACGGATTTTCTTGATGAGTAACGCAACGAGAAAGTTTACACGCTGGAAAATTGCTCAACAAACAATAATACTTTTTAAATGCAAACAATTAGGAGTGGGACAGGATGGGGGCTGGGGGGTTGCACAAAAGGGCTTGCTTTCTGCCAAGTCCCTTCCTACTGTTACTACAAACCTTGTTATGTTGCGTTTTGGACTTAAAATATCAGAGTGTGTGAGCAAAGGCCGAAGTTCTACTGCTGAGCCATACTGATACGGTCAAAAGGAAAAGCCCATAGGCAGCATTTAGCACGCACACATATACAGATAAACATGCACTTTCCAATCACCATTGGAGGGACGCTTACTACCAGACACCAAGTGAAAACGAATGTAACACACAAGTAAGCGGTAAATAAGGGATTAAACAAGAGGGAATGTCAAATGGGCTCGAAAAGGTTAAATAAACCCTTCTCGAGCCCATTTGACTTTCCGTCCTGTTTAATCCTTTGTTATGATAGTGAGACATGCATCCAATACTATAATTTTAATTAGGAGGTCATTTTGATGGGCTAAGAAGCAGGCTTTACAGAATAAAAAAAAATTACTTGATTTAACTAAGCTTACCGGCATAGCATCCCATGATATCGGTATGAGGCATTCCCTTATAAGAAATCCAATATCAAAAATAAGAAAAAGGATGAACACCAAAGTAAAAAAGAGCCAAACTAGTACAAGTCCTGGTTTGTTCTAAAAAATTCACAAAAATGCAACACAAATTTTCAGAAATCATGAATAAAAACCAGATTCAAGCACCAAACATTCGTGCTATCACCCTAATTCGGGTTAGCAATAATTTTTTTTTTCAGTATTTTCCTTTGCAAATTCGTTAGTGTTGGTGGGAGGATATAGATGTTAAAAATAAACAGCATAATTCAGATATTATATCAAATGAACAAAAATATTTTTGCTCATCACTACACAAACAATAAAAAAAAATCATTTTCAATGTGTTCTTATTATTGTTTGGTACACTATCGAACTCGCTGTAAGAAGTAGATAAAATATTTTTACTGCAAGCTATTTAAAAGACAAAGCATCGTGGTACGCACAGTTATTAGAAGAAAAGTATGTACGTCGAACTAGCAGTCTACCAGCACCATGCAGCAGCGTTGATAGTCACACCATTAAAACCGAAGCTAGATTGGGTATGAGAGATCTTACATTGATTTTTACTTTGATGTATGCTACACAGAAGCAACAATTCAGTGACCTTACAAGATCTTTTATTTTAAAAGGAAACATCTATTATTACTATTACTAGTAGTAGTTGTAGAAGTAGTAGTAGAAAAAGAGACTAATAAAACACCGAGTTTTTTTGTTCACATGTTGACGGAGTCATTTATTTCTAATTTTCCATACTTTGGACTTCGCACGATCTTTACCAAGTCCAGTATGTTTTGATTTTTTTTGTTTACATGTTGACGAAGTCATTTATTTCTAATTAACCATGCTTTGGACTTACACGATCTTTACCATGTCCAGTATGTTTTGAATTTTGTTTGTATGTTGTTGATGGATTCATTTATTTCTAATTTATTGTACTTTGG
>JAHWFP010009495.1:31573-50720 GCA_023313725.1 Lithobius niger
TATATTTTGATTTTTGTTCATATGTTGTTGACGGATTCATTTATTTCTAATTTATCGTACTGCTACGCCGTTATATGTTAAGGCCATATTATGTTGTTTATGGACCCCTATATGCCAGTATTATGAAGTTTGTGGTATCTTTAGCTTTTGTAGAGTTGTTAGATCCTTAAGATCCTTATACGTACGTAGTATGTGCTAAGTAGTGCTAATGCACTAATGTTATGTATTGATGAAAGCAAACTATGGTTGCTGTAGTATTACACCTGTACATGTAGGTGGAGCCGCAGTAGTGTAGTTGAGAGGGTGAAGTGAAGTGGGGACATCTGGTGTTGCTTACTGGTACTACGGGCTTCTATTTAACTAATAGACCTGGTCTCAGCTGATCAGTTCACCTCTGGGCTTTGGTCCAGTAACACTCCTCTCCTCTCCTCTGCACTGCTAAGGGTGAAACTGCCTGAGCTTTCACTGAACCACTGTACTGCCCGCGTGGACTGGAATAAACCAACTTTAGCCCTAACTTGGATTTGGTTACTTCTGGTGTGGACTTAGGACTACCATCAACCCTTAGCAAGTGGTGCATCGGCCCTCCTTAGGCCTACTTCAGGCCAATACCATCGTAAATTGTGCTTCAAGTTTTTATTAAGCCTAATGGATGTAACCGTCTTCTTCTTATGCCTACCTTGGGCTTACTTTTCTTCTGCTACAGCTACAGCTTCATGGACCCTTTGGTAATCATACTAGTTATGCCTAAATTAAGCCTACTTCGAATTAAGCCTTCAATAAGCCTAATTTTGGAACTGTGTTCTATTTTCATCATTAAGACTATTTCACCCTAAATTGATTTTCTTCATCAATTCTGTGCTTTTTTGAACTGTGCTATGCTCTTTTAAGCCTTTTTCAAGAATCTTAACTTTTTTTTAAGAATAATTTTAGCTCTTACTACAATAGTATTACTTTTACTTCGTACCATTGCTACCGTGTATAGTAGAACTGTGCTTAGCTGTGCATTAGAACTGTGTTTTAAATCTTTTTCAAGCCATTTGGTTAATATTATTAAATGTGTGGTTACTCAAGAATTTTATTAGGCTATAATACTGTTATGGCTTGGGTAAGCCTAGTGCTCTTCAAAGGCCTATTTTTTTTTAAAGCCTTGTCCTCAACCTAGTGCTCTTCAGCGTATTGTTGTTTGATAAGCCTGGTGTTCTATTCTTCGTGAAGCCTAGTAATTTCTTCTACCTGTGCTTACCTGTAGTCAAGTATTATAAATTGCACTTAGTTTTGGGTCTGCTTGAATTATTAACCCTAACGGGAACACCATCAGTTGGTTAGCCTTTGGAGGCCAACTGTTCTTGAGCAGCAGCTTCAACTTCAGTAGTGGTGAGCAAAACTGTATTTTATAAAGCTTTGTACTACTAGCCTACTATAAACTGAGACAAGTTTTTTTTTTTTTTTTTAAACTGTGTTTGCAATACATGGTTACGTGATTGCCATTGCTACCGTGCAATAATTTAAGTAGTGCTAGGAAGGACTGTGCATGTTAGTTATTCGACTAATGCCCATCATTTCTCGTGGAAATACTTTTTATCGTTTTTCTTCAATGGTGCTAAGCTGTGGAATCTTTAAACGTCTGCTGTAGGCTATACTTATTAATAGAATTGTTGTGAGTTACTATTTTCATGAGATGTAATGACTTGATCTTCGTCTGCTTCTTGTGCTTCAAATAAATCTAGTGTTCGATTCTTCAACCTAGAGTATTTATACAACTAGCTTAAAGATATTCAAGGCCTTATACTACTTCTATTAACACTTCAGAGAGAGAGTGACAGGTTATGTTCGCTGGTGCTTATATATGCTATTTTATTTAGCCCAAGTTTTGATTTGGTGGGTAGACTTTTTTTCCTGTTAAAAGTAACCAAATTTTGTGTGCCTAAATCTACTGAATTCTCCCTCGACAATATTTGTAAACAGACAAAAGGTGGTGAACTCTTTATTATTTCTTTTCTTCAAGTATTTTTCAAGATCTGCTTGTTGAAACCCATTCCGGTTTGTCAAATCCCAAGTTTTGGAAATTTTCTTTCACCGATTTATGTCTACTGATATTTGAGAGAAGTTGACCTAGTGCAGTGTTACACCTGAAACAGAACGTGGTTTTTATTTCGGTGCTTTGGAACAGTGTTCAGTTTTATTTGTAAATTTCATAGAACTGAGTTTAATAAATACATGAACGTGAACAACGGATGGAAGAACGATTTCGTAGAAATTTGCAGAATCAAGAATCGCAAGTGCAAACGAAATGGATATTTACATCGTTATAAATGGTGTTAATGTTATTATTCCTAGAAATTAATATTATTTTTTCTTTTTCTTGGAACCCCTGAAGATCGGAGAAATTATTCCAGTTTTCGTTCACAGTTCTTAGCAAACTGAAATGTGTAAACGGTTTGTTTTGCTAATGAATTTGTCAAGGTGAGAGTACACAGATTTCATTAGAATTGCTTACGTAATTCAGGTCAAATGGAATAAGGTTAAATAGTAATCTAGTTTTTAGACGAACAATTCCTAGAACAGGAGTTACTTATCCAGTAAAAATGTCAGCTTCATTGCTTAACCTTGGTAATGATTCTACTCAGTTTAAAAATCTAACAGGAAGCGAAAGTGAACTGATTGTTTACATAATGCAAATTTATTTTAGCAGTGTTAACGGTAAAATTCTGGTAGCCAAACGTGTTTTGTATTTGTTTCTTTTTTTTTAAAGCGGGCGCTAGTGCAAACGTTGAAAAAAAAAGTAGCGAATTTAACGGGTCTTACAATAAAATATTTTTCCTACTGCTTATATTGATTGGCTGGAAAGTTAACGTGAAAGTAAATAAGCGAGATAGATTTTTAGTGTATAAACCTGTTCCATTAGGGTTGTCTGGTGAATCAGCTCGTTGTTTTTTTTTTTGTCTGCAAGACTTTTTTTTAGGTAATAAATCAGTTGGTGAATAAGATTTTAAGAGCTTTTAGATTAGCTCGTAGACTATTAAATTTTGAATTTATTTGCAATCTGCAGGTACAGGCTAATGAAAAGTTTCACCTAATATTTTGAAATGTGTATGCGTATTGGGAATAGTTCGAGTGAAAACTTAAGTCACACAGTTTACTATGCTTGAATTAAATGTTGAAAGCAACATTTTAATCACAAGTGATTCCAATTGTGTGTGCGACCTTATCTAGTTTGGATTCCAAGGTATTTGACTAGGTAAAGCTTTAATGCTGAGATAGTTATCGAGCGAAACTTGTTAAGGGGGCACCTACCCTAAAAATATTCCCATCAAAAAAAATTTTTTTCTTAGGTATTCCGGTGCAGTAACATGTACCCTTCATGCTACAACAGTTTTTTTTAACCTAGACCTTTCACGGCTAAAAAAGATTTTTGGGGGGGTTTAGGTAGCATTGCGTAAGGTTATAAGTTTCACATTCAAACTTGATTTTCTCGGATCGAGAATATCGCTTGCGGTCAATCACTAAAAACATCATAACTCAACTTAGAATTGAGATAATGTCTTGAAATTTTTTAGACACGTTTCCATATGTGGTGACTATAAAGTGAACTAAAATCATTCTTCTACACACTTCCGGTGTGGTTTTAAAAAATTCCAAAATTTGGGCTATATAAATTTATGCTGTATGCAAATTGTGATTCTATTATAAAATATAAAAAATTGTAGTAGCAAAATTATTTTAGTTTACATGATAGTGCTATGTATACAGATGATTTAGAGCCCAATCTCATTCATGTGCACCAATTTTTGCCGATGTTATCAAAGTAGCTGTACAAAAGTGTAATAAAACTTACCAAAAATGTACCGGTACAGTACTCCCACAAAAATTGGCCAAATCAAAATTTAAAATAAGCTCTAGGCTCGTATTTCAACATACTTTAAGGTAAAAACAAATTATGACTCTGAGGCAATTACACTAAAAGAAAAAAAATCCCAAAGTTACGCCTTATTTTAGGGTAGGTGCCCCCTTAAGTGTGTTAATAACGCTAAAAATGAGTGAAGATAATGGCAGGAGTTGCGTTGATTTTGGTGCTAAGATTTAACCCAGAAGTTGTTTTTATTATTATGTAAGAATTTAGGTTGATTTGGAAATTCTGTCGTGAGATTGCCTCTTCTGTGTTGTTTTCGAAAGAAATGTTCGACTGTGTTTGTCAGTCAGGGTTCAGGTCATAGTCCGTAACCTAGTACATGGCGTAGCTCTAGCAAGGATAATGGTTATGGTCAACTCGCAATAACCTGAATAAATCGATAATTTAAATAAACTTACTATAAGCCAAGTGATGTAGCGCAGGTTAACTGTAGCGAATTAATCCTTGTACGATGTTAGTTAATGCACAAAATTGTGAACGTGTAAGCTATTCAGTCGTGAAAGAATGCCTGGCGTTGGCTTATTTCCGCGTAATCATCTGTGTACTAATGACGCGTGTTTAAATCTAGAAACCCAGAACCAGCACCATGTGCATGAATTTGTTTGAAATTAATTTTTCTTTAAGTAAGTAATAATCCAAAAAGCTAATTTTGATTGCTCTGAACACTGGTTACATAGATTTGTCATTGAAGGGAGAGGTTTTTGATAGAAGTGGATTCTTAAATGTGTTGCGTAAGTTTGGTGTCCATGTAGCTGGTTGGCGCTATAAAAAATGACCAGGTTACATTGGCACTACTTTCGAAATGCAGAATAGAATCCATGCCTTCCCTCTTGTTTTAATGGAAAATCTTTTTAACCAGCATTTTGGAAAAAAATTTCAGATGACGATAAATTTTATCTGAATAAATTTTGTAGAATTGGTTTTCTCTTTTTTGATGAACACATGGTTCTAGCTAGTTATAGCCTAATATAGTTTTTATTATTAAACTTAAACGTGGGCTAGTCTAGATATTTGGTGGAGCGAGCGAGCAAAGCGTAGCCTATAATGGACACCAAATTGCAAAATGTTGGTTCGTTGGTTGCACAATTCTAGTCTGGGTGGAGCCCAAACGAAAGATCGGACTGAAATAAAATTTGGCACAACGTTTCATACCCTAATTAGTATTGCTGAGCCAAAATCTTCCGTAAATCGAACAATTATTACTGTAGAAATTTTAAAATTTTCGAATTTATTTCTAACACACACCATTGTAAATTTGGAGTCGTCAGTAGTTAAGGAATTCCGACGAAGCATACACCATGCCAATGGTAGTCAATTGAACTTTAAAAAACATGGCAAATTAAATTTTGGTTGCTTCTTTCTAGCTAATAATCTTTTCCGACGTAACTCAACAAAATAATAACATTTGATGCTTGCATTTAACCACTACAATAACAACCACAACCATAAAAACAAAAGGATTCCATTAACGACAAACGTTAGTTTCATATGGAAAAAGAATGCTTTGGAGATTATTCAATTCAACATGGCAACGGAAGTGGCGTCTACACTAGCGTTAGGAATCCCGAATATTAAACCTGAAATCGTCGTATCAAGGCCAAGCGGTATTATAAAACCATATTGACATCAGACGAAACACGAAAGTACGAAAAACGAAACAATAATATGCCCGCCTCCCTCAATTCCTGGTTGCCACGGTAACGTGAAAACTCGAAACCAAAACTGTGTTGCATCACATAAAGGAATAGGCTTAATCTCGAACCACTGTTGTAAGCTACTACTATCGAACGTAAATCGGAGATAAATATTAGGCCTAAACGCTAAAAGTTAGGCCTAAAACCTAAAACTAGGTCTAAAAGCTAACACATTTTAAACCTAAATTGTGATGGTTATTTCTTTCAGATTATATAATAGAGATCGCTGTTGCAGTCATAGAGTTAGGAAATAATATATTATCTTGCATTGCGTGATAGAGATGTGCAAGCTCAACATTTTCGTTGGTGGCGGTGTCAAATCTTAAACCAAAGCAGTATTGTGAACCTTTTGAATCTTCTGATATTGTTAAAAACTATCGTACTGATGATTGTTTGGCTTGCAGTTAAACGCCTTATTACGTGCTGTTTTATTTTTACTCGCAGCGATGGCCCACGTGTTCAGTGTTGACTGCGAAAAGGAGGCTACAAATAAATAAACAAAAACTAAATGATGGCGCAAACGAAAGCTTGTTAACGTAAATTTGACACCTAACATAGGCGATTAGGCCTACATTAAAAAAAAGGCTAAAATAAAAAAAAAGGCCAGCAAAGAACAGCAGTACATCACACCAAAAGGCAAACAGCCCAACAAAGCCCATTAAGTATTTCACCCAGATTTTTAAGAATTATTAACAAACCTGGTATCGCCATTAAAATAAAAGCTAAATATAAGTTTGAAATGAAGATCCATTCGCTCCGCCTACAATAGGCCCATGACTGTTTTCTAGTATGTATATAACAGGTTTGTAACGATAATCTGTTGTAAGTAATTTTTTTTGAGTTACAACTTAATTTAAGATTAAAACTAAAAATAGAGTTTTAAGTTTTAAATTTTAAATAGTGAGAAACTTTGAGCGATTTGTTATTTACTTGAAAAGGTGACCTTTTGTTTGAGGAAAAAAGTATGTCATGCAGATAGTAAATCCTTGGTATTCCTGTTTGAGCCGTTTGATTCGATGGTTGATTGGAATGGTTTCTATTGAATGCTATGTTCTGCATGCTTTTTTTTGTGGACTGACGAATATGCGCAGATATTTCAATTAAGGAAAGTGAAAAAGATTCCCAACTTAGTGGTAATCCGATTGTCTAACCCACAATTGGCGTTAAAATCTTATCTGTCGTGTTTAACAGTGGCTGTTTATGCAGGTAGAAAGAAAAGCAAACCGTTGATGATTAAATGGGTAGTGAGGGCTAGGAGAACCGATCCTTTAACTCGTCCTGCTGCTTACGCTAAAAGGGGGTGAGAAAAGGCAAGTCGTGTTTGACTCGCCAGCTATGCGTAATTTCGTCTTGGTTGAAAAAGAGAGGGATGTAGAATGGTTATCGCTGATAAAATTGTTACGTAAGGTAATGTTTTGCATCAACCTAATCTTAAGGTTTTAATGCTTAAGGCCTAGTGCAGGAATATGTTATGAAAACGTTGCATGGTTTAATGTCAAATAGTCACGTAAGTGTTTTCACACTTTGATGGTTACGTTAAGTTGTTCGTAGCATGGTGGAAACAAAAGTGTTGTTGTATGAATTATATATGCAAGTTTATTAATTGTTTTAAGCAATAATTTAGATAAGTTCGACTGTGACGCATATTATAGGACGTTATTGAGTTCGAAAGAAAGCTATGCTTTCACACTGTATTCATGACATGTTTTTCTCGATAGATAGTACTTATACGTAAATGACGGACAGTCTGTCTGATGAGAAGCAATCGTTAATGACGTAATCACACACTACAATGTAGCGCATTCGTCGGTATTCAACTATGACAATTATTATTTTTGAATAATTGGTAGTAATGACTGTAACGGGGGAAATTTTAGTCCAATATTTATGTTTGGGACCCCTTTACGTTAGTTACAGAAAACGAGTTAATCGTTGAATAGTTTAACTATGGGCAGTTTGAATTTGCGTTGGATGGGACTTGTGGGGGTTGGTCAGATAGCAGGTGCGAATTCAGGGGCGTGCGGAATTCTAAATGTCATTAAGACAACGGATTTACGCCAAGTTATTTGCATGAATTCGAGTTTGACCTGCCCTGAGACACCAATTCCTAAGATTTTGTCCATGTGCAAATTTAAGATTGCTGTATTTTAACATAACGGCGCTTTAGCATCGTGCGGTAATAAATGCATGCTCTAGTTATAACTCTAGTTACGATAAGTTGGAGCAATTTTATTAATCTAGTATGTGAAAAAACAAAATAATTAAGATTTTTGAAGTCACTGATTTTTAATTTTAAGTCACCGTTATGGTAAAAAAAAGTCGTTTTTTAGGACGCAAATGTTTCCAGAATATGAGGGTAGGTTTAGGAGATTTTCAAATTATTTGTCAACTGATTTTACTACAGAATAGGGTGTGCCAATTATGAATATTAATGGTTCTGACAACTTGAACTGCTTAAAAATAAGAGTAGATGGAACATGAATTCAATGAAATATAAGATTAAATGTATTAATTTATTTATTGATTGTTTGTTGACTAACGACCGAAAAATAGTTTTAACTTTTTTAAAGTTACAGTTTAATCATAAATTAATGTTACAATGATAAGAGGGAGATATTTAGTGATGTGTTGTAACTAATTTCTTTTTAAGAGAATGTGTTGAATAGCTTGAAGATCAGAAAAACATCTTGGATCTTGTGTAAGCAAAATTTAAATTGATAAATTTGAATTTAAAGAAAGAAATAAGGAAGGAAGGAAAGGTTTGGTATAGGTAATGTAAGATCTAAGGTTTTGTGTGTTAATAAAGAGTTAGTTACCTGTAAGTACGTTGAAACCCCTCTAAATTGAGAGTAATTGTAGTAGCATTATTACTTGAGCCTTCCGAATTCTTGAAGGCATTGCTCATCATTATAATTAATGTTAAACGATAATAATTTTGAATTAATATTGATAATTTGAATGAGGTTACCAACGTTGACTTCTTCGAGTTGTTGAAAAGCGTTTTCGATGGAAACGAAACGAGCAAACTTTTTTTTAACTTTTTTTTTAGCTTTTTTTTTTAAAGCTAAATCCTGGTCTTGGTCTTGGATAAGTCCTTGAGTGGATAAATGATTCTTGTTGTCCAAGCATCGTCAAAATCCTGATGATTAGGAAGACATAGTGCGAGTGGAAGTTAGGTAAACATCTGGATTAACTTTCTTTTGGGTATGCTAGACAAAATCAGATGGAGTCAGTCAGCTAGCATTGCAGAAATGAACGTAGGTCACAGGTATCTAGTGTCAGCATGTGTCACATGTAATATTGATGTAATTCATGCTTTGATTATTGTAAAATACTTTCCCCATCTAGTCTAAAAATCCATTGTTGCAAATTAATTTGTGACTAAGGCTGCATTTATGCAATTTGAGAATAGCTATCCATTGAAATAGGCGTATGTAGATGATATAGCCAATTTTAAGCAAGTTGTCTAGAAGAATTTTGATTTCAATGATTTTCTGTAGTTTTCCATGATAATAATCTGTTTTTAGAGGAATTCTCAGTAACTTGACAAGGTATTGTAGTTATTAAGAGTGGAGTCCATTGATTTATGATGAAAAGAATTCATGTAAGTTGCTAAGATTGCTTTTTAACTTTACACTAAACGAATCCATTTTTTATGTGTAGTGAAGTTTACAGATTTTATTATAGGAAAGAAGTCTTCGGACGTAACAATATGGCCCAGATGTTTACTGAATATGTATTTCTGATCAAAATACATAAAGCTCTGTGGATTGTAAACCTGTTAAAGTGATTGGTCAAAAGATTTTAGCGTGCATTCGGCCATAGCAACTTGTTATTAAATCCTATAGGTAAAACTTCTGAATTACTGCAATTCTTGTTATTCTTCTTCTTTTATGTCATGAAAAGTACGTGTATATATTAAAAATTCGGGACGAATTTTTTTCTCGAGGGGGTAATCATGCTACGCCGTTATATGTAAGGTCATATTATGTTGTGTAAGGACCCCTATACGCCAGTACTATGAAGCTTGTGGTATCTTTAGCTATTGTAGAGTGTTGTTAGTCATGCCCTTAAGATCCTTATACGTATGTAGTATGTGCTAAGTAGTGCTAGTGCACTAATGTTAGGTATTGATGCAAGCTAACTCTTGTTACTGTCTGCATGTATATTTATTTGGTTGCTACACTATTACACCTGTATATAGTTGGTGCCACAGTAGTGCAGTTGAGAGGGTGAAGTGCTGTGGGGACATCTGGTGTTGCTTACTGGTACTACGAGCTCCTATTTAAATAAGAGCCCTGGTCTCTGCTGATCAGTTCACCTCTGGGTTCTGGCCCAGCAACACTCCTCTCCTCTTCTCTGCACTGCCAAGGGTGAAGCCTCCTAAGCTGCCATAGCTTTCACTGAATCACTGTACTGCCCGCGTGGACTGGAATAAACCTACTTTAGCCCCAACTTGGACTTGGTTACTTCTGGTGTGGACTTAAGACTACTTTCAACCCTTAACAGTACTTTGGACTTTGCACGATATTTACCATGTCCAGTATAATTTCCCAATAAATACATTAACGTTCGATTAAATCCAGTAAATGGAGCAGAGTGCTGCTGTCTCTTACACTGCGTAACGAGACGAGAGACACTCAATTTGCTGATGATGAAATTTGCTAGGTTCGATTTAGATGGTGTCACAAAAGATGCTAGTGCATGATGCTGATGCTTTGTTAGTTCGGTGGATGTGTGTTTAGTTTCAGCATACTTCTCTACTAAATACTGTGAGCATGACGAAGCTTCAAGTTTGAAAAAGCTATAGCAAAAGTTGCGTATCTTTTACTTCTTACTTTCAAGTTCAAAAGCCTACAGAATTATTACAACATTGCAGTGAAGAATTAATTTTTTTTTATTGTTAATTGATTTAATCTTTGTTTACTTTGGACCATTACTTATTTGTTTTAACGTTTGTTTTACTGAATTTGTTTGTAAGGTTGCATTACTCTGGGATTTTAGTTTACCTAGCAATCAGTTCGAATTATTCCTCATGACTTCCTATCGAATAGAGTTATTTTGGAAGTGGTGGCCGCTTACTCTTCTGGGTTTTGAAAGGAAGTAGTAAAATAGGTCAAACTGGACTGCAAAATAACATAACATTAGTCTAACCCGTTTTAGCCGGTTATTTTTACCTCATCCTGTTATTATGAAATGATAGTTTGTCGATTTGGGGTGGAAAGCTAGTCACTAACACCGTCATGGCAAAAAACTTCACCCTTATTGATGAAATAACTTTGAGATTTGTGACTATTGAAGCACGCTAGCTGTAAACAAAAACAACTGCACTTTTTTACGGTAAGTATACAATTGTTAGCGACTTTGTTACTAGCACTGTTGAAGCCAAAACGACTTGAAAAAAGTGATTTTGCAGAAAGCAATCAAGTTTGGAGTTGCCTCTTCTGTGCTGAATCGGTGGTGATGGGAGAAGTCTGTCTTTTTTATTTTTCTGCTTCGGTTCCTGTGTTTTCTGCTTCGGTTCCTGTGAGTCATCGAGGACGAAGTCAAGACCCCTGAAGGGGTAGTGCGGTCCTGTGCTTCAGTCCTGTCAAAGAACGTACCACTAAAATTGTGAGGATTTTGAAGTGTGAGTATCGCGAAGAGAAATGAAAACTTACCCTTCCGTCCCAAAAACTTTGATCCGAAGTATGACCTGGCTCCAAGGTGATCTCTTGTGAAAAGCAGTTTCTTGCTTCAAGTGGAAAAGAGCCTTGCGGAGAAGTCAGAAGCAGAACGAATATCCATTTTGTCCCTTCCATTCATGTTTAAAAGTCCAATCGTTTACCAAATAGTTTTCCTATTGCAAACACTAGAGAAACAGATTGTTGTTTACTATTCTTCAAGGATTGGCTTAAAGTTGAATTCACTTTCTTTGCAAGTCCATGAGCTGATGGGAAAAATGGGAAGACAAGCTTTGAGCAGAAGTGTCTGCCAGAAACGTATCCTCTTCCATGTCACACTGTTGCAAATAAGTCACAGGCTTGAAGATCTGGAAAAGAGCTCCTGTGACGTAGGAGCCAGTGAATCGCACTCATGGCAAAGAGGTCGCTCATCAGGTCGCACTTCTGTTCCCCAAGGTGCAAAGATCATCTCGCACATAAAAGCCTTCAGTCTCCATTCCATTGTGGGAACATTGCCTTGTGTGAACAGCTCATCCTCAAGGACATTCTAGCTTCTTGGAATGCAGAGAATGTTATCTTGAACTCAAACTGGGAGGCTGTTGGTGAAGGTTCATCGGTTCAGATCCTCGTCCCAGTTGGTCATAGCAGTGATGTTGTTGTTATGCACTAAAATCGGCTTCAGAAAAAGGCGAATGGCAAGAAAAAAGCTCGCACCTTCAATGTTGAAGTTAAACATGTGTTCCTCATGAATTCACACTCCAGTGGCAGTCACAGAGATGGTGTGAGCATCCCCATCTAGTGGAGGACTTATCCGTGATGAGAAAGTCGGAGGGTTCCTCGTCACTAATGGAGACTTCTGCAGCAATACACGTGAGTTTGTAGCCCCACTGGGCTTTTGACTTTGGGAAACTGTTGGACTTCTAGATCCAACTGGATACGGGCTAGGTCCTGATCTTCAGCATTCCAGCCTGTATCAGTGTACGTTTTTTTCTGCATTGCTGGTGGAATGAGGTTGGTCCCAGCAACCAGGAGACCGATGACCTTACAAAATGGAACACATCGAGATGCTGTGATGATTGTACCGAACTAATTCTCCTTCCAAGACGAATGAAAAAAACAGTTTGGAGTTGGGGGAAAGTGAAATCATCCAGGAGTAAGATTTCTTTCGCCGAATCTTACCTGGCTTGGTGAAGATGATCCGGAATACACTTTTAGTTCTTTTATGTTTCACAGCTGACATGTGTCTGTGTCTGGTGCAGTGCTGAGGGGTTGTTGTTAAGAAGCTCTTGTGACGGTCCCTGGTATATGTCCCTGGTCACTATTCACCAAGTAGAAAAATTCAACGTAAAGAATGTGAAGGTTTCCACAGTTGTCACATCAGAGGGTGAAGTTGTAACAAGAGAACGCCATGGTAGAGGACGTAAGTACGGCAAAGGCCTTTGGCGTTGGGTGTCAGTTCAGCAAAGGCCATGGTAAATTGTCTGATTTGTTAAAAACCAGATGAAGTTTCCATACTTGGAACCAGTTGGGAAAGGGCTCTCGTGTAGCTTAATGATTTAGGGTGCCTGTTTAACAACGGGGCCTCCTACACCAGTGAAGGAAACGAAGGGGTCTTGAACGGCAGCAATGTAAAGAGACTTGGCGAATAATGGCAGCAAGCGTTCCAAACAACAGCCTAGAAGAAGAATCCTCGAGGGTTGCTTTTTGTCTGAAGGATGTTAAACAAATATCTGGCTGTAAAATTCTCTTCATTGACACTGGGATCTTTCCGTCGCTGGGAACCTGTTCCAAGGCTGTGCTGGTATTTTCATCCTAGGCACTGCGATCCTCTTCCACATTTTTATTAGTTTTTCTTTATTCTTTTTTCCTTCTCCTCGTGTTTGCCACAATTTTTAAGATCTTGCTTGTTGTGAAGATCAACTTCTGTTTGGTGCAACCAGGTTGGGGAAATGAGGAAATATCTGGCGTAGCAACCCCATGCGACCGTTTCATGTTACCATACGACCTAAAAAAGGGATTTCTTTTACCCCCACTCATTTTACTCCCAGGAAGTTACTGAAAGAAGGAGACGAAAGAGTAGGTGACCACTACTGACTAAACCCAATATCTCATGTGGGATCACAGTCGTTATTCACAATTAGATTCGCCACATTTTAAAATAGTGAAGGGAATGGGCTGCTTTTCAGACTTTCCGAACAAAGAGCATTGGGGCCTCTTTGTGGCAGGCAATGATGTAGAGACCGGGCAGGACATCACACTCGCAGCACTGTGAGAAAGAATTTGCCTGCAGGTATAATCCGATGTCAATGTTACAAGGCAAATCGAGGTTCTTACACATAATATGCAAGGCTTAACATGAAGAAAATGATGAAAATTCTTTACTGTGCATCCGATACTTGCAGGATGATGGTCAGAGAAGGACGAGCTGGAGCCAACTGCCGTGTCCTGGGCAAAAAGCAGGACTGTGCCAACCTCATGATGGAAATGCTTTATTTGATTACAAAATGCTTCGCGCTTTGGAAGAATGATAGCCCAATGTCCTTTTGGAAAAAAAGTTCAGAAAACACAGCGATAGGAAGTGGGATGCAATCCCGACAGGACAAATACAGTTCCGGATGTCAAAATCACAGTGGCGAAGTGCATAATTAGGGTGGGGGTGGGGCAGTGCATCCGTTACCACTAAGCATATGATTACCCTTTAACTGAACCTAAAAGGTAAATTTTTTGGATTGTTTGGGATGGAGACCAATTCAGTTTGCAAAAAAATTGCAAATTCAAGCAAAGAGACAGGAGGAGGGGGAGGGGCAGTAATTAATTCCCATCCATATTCAGGAGAGTGTGGAAGGATGGTACGGATAGGAAGATAGGAAGGAAGAGGGAAGGGAGAGGTGGGAGGGGTAGGGGAGAGAGAGGAAACGGGGCAAGGACGGGAAGAATGAGGGTAGGAGGAAAGGGGCAGACAGAAGGTGGAAGAATAGAGGGAGGGGAGATAGAGGAGGGAAAGATGGAAGGAAACGGGGAGTATTGCAGGAATAAAAATTGCCTATCGTAGTTAACGTACAGGCCACACCGACCGAATACTGGGAAACTGAAGGAAAACTGGGACTACATTACTACGGCAACACAAACTCAGCACTGTGATTCATGATAATATAATCTCGAACACAGTTCTGATACGTACACTCAATACGCCGAGTCTATTTGTGGGCCCCAAACGCTCCAAGCAACACTAAAGTGACAATAACAAATATGGTAAAGGCAAAATAATAAATATCAATACAAATTTCAATCCGCTCTGCCTGTAGAAGGCCGAGAGCCTGTTTCCTAGTTTCACGGTTCTACTGAAATTTAATAACTAAAAGTTTTGACTAACATTGCTTTATTATTCTTTTTAAAGTTTGCTGATGTAGTCAGAATAAAATTAAAATATGTTATAATCCTGCTACTATTCACTAACGCAGTAATTGCAGTAATGCAGTTTTGTTGGTTCGTTTGCAGTAGGCTACCTGACAACTAACCCAAAATTAAAACACATCCTTCTGTAGTTTTTTTGCTATAGCCCTGATTTCGATATCAGCCCCATGTATGTAGTTTTATTGTTAGAATATTACATTTTTACATTATTTAAAGATGGCTGATATGTTGGAATCAAGCAGATAGCACGAACATTGTCAATATTGGTTTTTGTGTGTGTTGTTGTTGTAATCTATACTTTTTTTTAGTTTTAACATCAGATGGCAGTCAGTGACCACCAGGTCCTTGTCATTCCGGTTGCGTTTGCAACAAACCTATATTATTATAATACAAATGATACGGCGCTTATAGCTTCTTAATGGTTGCAAGTTAATAGTTGCCTTTCACGTTCATCAGAAATACGTAACAATACATATAAAAGTATTCGCAAAACGCTGCCAATCGCCAATAATTTGACCAAAACCCAGTAGCCACCAAAATATTTGATATACCAAAAGCCCCACAGGTGTAAATGGACCAACCAAGTTTCAACCATTAGAGCTAAAATGACTGCTACCAAGTCACACGTCCCTACCTTGATCACAATCTGGACTGACACTGTTTTGAATGTCAGTTAAACTTGAGTGATCTCGGTATGGACAATGAGCATTGGGTATCCATTTTGGCTATTGCTCTTCATTCTGTCTACGGAGAAATCTTGTTGGGTCCCCTTACCGTTGTTGGAGTTTGGTACCGTCTATCTTACCGTGGCGATGGAAAAGGCTAACGCTATGGTTCCAATAGAAAATAAAGTTATTGCAACCTCAAGGATAATGCCTCTTGCTATTAACCACCTATCTGCAGAACAAAAAAAAAAGGTAAAAATAATTAGTGACAAACTCGTTAACAAATTCTACACACTCCAGCATATGACTACCAACAACTTCGTCTGCCTACTTTTCTGAAACTACAGTGAAAAAAATTATTACTTGTCGATACTACTATACTTGTCGACACTAAATCTGTAAACATCAACCGAATTTTGTATGGGCTATGATAACATAATAACTAAGCCTTTTATAAATTTTATTTTTCATTGGTAGTAGTCCTAATACTGCCCAATTCATAAAAAAAAAACCTTTACAATTTCTCTGTCCTACCAAGAGCGGTTATTAATGACAACTTAAATGCCCAAATAGAAGTAAATTCCAATCACTTATAAAAGCATGCAGCCTTGGATAATGGCTGCCGGTAAGTTTGAAGATGAATGCCCATTTCTACTCCTATCTCCCCCACTCGCATATGAATTTTATCGTAGTTGTTTGAAGATGACTGCCCATTTCTCCTCCTATCTCCCCCATTCGCATATGAATTTTATCGTAGTTTATTTTAAGAAATAAACACCAAGTGTGAGTAAATGAAATGTAAAGATAAACTGGAATGCATCATGTCAATCACTTAAACAGTGTGCTCTTAAGCCAAACTTCCGAGAGTTCAAACTTCAGAAGTATGAACTTCCAAAAAAGAAGAACTTCAGCTGAAGAAAAGTTCCTACTCCAGATATTAGGACTTCCCTGCATGCACTGAAAAGTTCACATTTCAGGGAAAGAATACAAAAATAAATCCGCAAACCAACGCATAGCATTAATATGAAAGTTATTTACATCTGGAGATGATAATACTTTGGTTTGGGGTTATAAAGTTTTTGTAAGGCTCATTCTTGAATATGCTAGCCCTGTAAGGTCACCATACTTGGTTGGAGACATTGACCGTACTGATGCTGTTCAGATTTACAAAGTCCCTGGTGGGCCATCGTAAGAGCTTCTACTCTGATAGGCTTGTATCTCTTAACCTCGATTCACTAGAGTTGCATCGATTAAAATCAGACCTATACTGGACGTTTTCATTGCTACATGGGTTGGTTAATTTCGATTTATTATATTTTTTAAATTGCGAATTGATAGCCATAAAGGTGGCCATCCGTTTAAACTTTCACTTAATACTTTTCATACGTTCTGTTGTAAACATTTCTTTGCAAATCGTTAATACTTTGACGATGTGGAATGACCTACCAAGTGAGTTGGTGACGCTACCATCTCTTAATTCGTTTTAAGTGGGAATCTGGCAACATGATTTGAAAAATATTTGTCTTGCCTTTTTTAGGTAGTATTTTTTGCTGCTTTCTGCATTTTCTGTGTGTGTTTTAAAATAGTACATTTGTAATTTTAATTAATTTTTGACTTTTAGTAATATTATTTTATTTACACTTATCAAACTGATGATTTGTTGCACTAGACAATGAGTTATTTTATTGGGTGGGGTATTAGTAGCCATAACTGGTCCTTCCCCTCGACTTTAGCTATTGCTAGCAATAAAGATTTTTATTATATTATTATTAAGGAATTTGTGTGTACTTGCTTATTTATTAGGCGAGTGGAGTAAGTGAAGCAAGCATAGCACATCCTATAACGGACAACGAATTGCAGAATCTTGGTTGATTTGTTCGTTGGTTAGTTGCACATTAGTAGTGTCTGGGTGGAAACCAAACAAAGGTTGATTGAAATGATTTTTTCACATCACTTGAAACCTCCAAAAGTATTGTATTGATCGAATTTGACGTAAATCAACCAATCATTAAGGAAGAAATACTCTTTTTCGAATTCATCATTTAACACTTACCATTGTAAATTTGGAATTCTGAAAAGTTAAGGAATGCCGAAGAAGCATACACCATGCCGATAGTAATCAAGTGGACTTTAAAAATATGCCGCATTAAAACATCGTTGCTTCCCAATAGGTAATAACTTTTTTCGTTGTAACTCAATGAAATAATCTCATTTGATTGTCTCCGTTTGCTACTACAGGAAGGTAGGCAACAGTGAAGAAAAAAACGACTCAGTTTATGACCATTCGTTTTACTTGAAAAAAGAATGCTTTAAAGAAATTCCCTTCAACGACCAAAGTGGTGGTTACATTAGCAATGTAGAATCTAAAATAGGAAACCGCAAATCGCCATAGCATGAAACAACGGTTTATATAAAACGAAAGTTCACAGAAGATGACGTGTTTAAACCACAACACGAAAATAATAACCTGCTATGTTCGAATGTTTGAAATTCCTTGTTGCAGTGGTAACTTGAACTCTCGGCACAGTGTTGCATGGTTGAATAAGCCTACTATGTGCGAAAAGAGGCTGTAAATAACGAAACTGAAACTAACAGTGGGAGTCTTTAAAATTAGTGACAGTGAAAGGGTGAAAAGGCCAGCAAAGAGCAACCCTTCACATTAAAAAGACAAAAACTCCATATTTAGCCGAGTGATATCACTTGCAAATTAAAAAAGCAGAAATTAGTATGGTAAAGTTATTAAAATTACCGAAATATCAATTCAAAATAAACTTTCGTTAGATCTGTCAACAATAGGCAAAAAGCCAGTTTCGTAGTTTATCGTTGCTCCTCAAAGATTATAAAGACATCCAATTTATAAAAAAAAAACCTGTGAATGGATACGCATTGTGCAAATTCAATAGTTCATTGACATTGCCAAGAATGAAATGACCAAGTTCGTCAACACAGTTTAAAATAGACACATTGCAGTATATCATGTAAAGTAATCCCTGTCGACGATTTCTGCTTCGAACCTGTATTGGATGCCACTATGTTTCCACCATCGTATGGAGAAAAAAAAACGTATAACATAGAAGGTTTTGAGGATGAGGAGGGAAGGGAATTTTGGTTTATACTGTAGAGGGTACACAAAGTAAACGCACTAGACTCAACTACCTCCTTTTGCAGTAACAGACGACTTTAGCACCACTCCACTACGAAAAATGAAAAAAAGGGGAAAGGAATTTTGGTTTGAACTTTATAGGGAACACAAGTGAAATCAGCAGATGCAACTCCCTTTTCTCCCATCAGATGACTTTAGTATCCCTCCACCAAGAAGAATGAAAAAAAAAGGGGAGGGAATTTTGGGTTTTACCGTATAGGGTACACTAAGTGAGAGCAGCAGAATCCACTATCCCTTTGGCCCCATCATATGACTTTAGCATCCTTCCTCCACGAAGAATGAAAAATACAGGAAGGGAATTTTGGTTTTCACTGTATAGGGTACACAAAGTGAAAGCAGTAGATTCCACTATCTCTTTGGTCCCATCAGATGACTTTAGCAGTCCCTCCACCAAGATGAATGAAAAAAAGGGGAGGGAATTTTGGGTTTTACCGTATAGGGTCCACAAAGTGAGAGCAGTAGAATCCACTATCCCTTTGTCTCCATCAGATGACTTTAGCATCCCTCCACCAAGATGAATGAAAAATAAGGGAAGGAAATTTTGGGTTGTACTGTGTAGGACACACAAAGTGAAAGCAGTAGACTCCACTAGCACTTTGCCCCAACAGAAAACTTTAGCATCCCTCCACCAAGAA
>JAHWFP010009495.1:50730-124971 GCA_023313725.1 Lithobius niger
TTCCACAATCCGTTTGGTGCCATCAGATGACTTTAGTATCCCTCCACATTCTAATTCCTTTATTTCTTTTTCGTATCGAGATCTTCGTCAAGAATTGCTGAGCTTGGTATGTACTTGTAAGCCTATGAAATTATAAATGTTACCACCAGTAGAAATATTCTTAGTTATTGACTGGGTACATTAGGACCGTAATAGGAGTAAAAAAAAAAAACAATTTGTCTTCACTGATCAGAAACAGTGAGCAGGTAGGCCTACGAACTGATAAATCAGTAGCTATGTTCGCAGCTGTTACTGGAGTATACATGAAGAAGGAGTAGTAAAAAAAACTGATTCTGGGTAGACTGAGTAAGTTCGACGTCCAGGGACGCTTACGAAGCGACTATCAGTCTGAATCGGTCTCAACTGGGGTTTTGTGTTTTCCGTGGTTGTTTCCCAGTGGTGTTGCCTAATCGTTCACTGCGCCATGCCCTTTGTCTTCTTATAATACTCCCTTTTCCTCCCATCCTCTCCCTCCCCGTCCCGTTCTCATTTCCCCTCCCTACCTCTCCCACTACACGCACTACAGGCACTCCCGATGCTGTGCTCTCCAGCACCTCACTCGCAGGCTATCGCTTTGGCTTGAGCGATTCGTACAGTGTGAAAAATATCCTGCCCTTCGTGCATGATGTCGTTGAAGACTTGCCTCTGAGATGACTGCACAGAGCAAATTGTTAGTCGATGCAACAATTTGCCAATTCAACTTTCGAGACAATACAGTGCCAATTTGAACTTTGCTGACAAAAAAATTAACACTCTCACCCGTTTTTATTGTTGGCGTTGTTGCGAGACACGTGTATTTTTTGCTGTGAAACTTTGCGTCATAATGTGAGATAAGCCAGCAGCAGCGTTATTTGTCATGAGAGGACATGGAGAACAAGGAGAAAAAAACTGAATTCGTGAAACTGACGTTTGACTGCACTGAAGATTAGCTCTTCCTCACTAATTTGCAATCAGTATATTGTCATGCATTAAGTATATGCTAAGTTTCTCTTAGTTCAATACTGCCATCTGTTACATTCCAGTGTATAGCAATACTGGCCAACACTCTTTGCTTCTAATGGAATGTTTATACAACACAGCTGCTATGAAGTGTTCAACACTTTACTTATTGGCTAGAAAATAACTGACTAAGTTGACAAATGAATGATTGATCTTACCTTACCATTAACCTAAAATTTGCCATTGTAGGAGTTAATTTTAAATTGATACACCTTTCTTGATAACATACTTCCTAATACACTACCAAAAAAAGAACTTTTTTTCATAATTAAATACTTGTCTAACATGCACAAAATTATTCCGAGTACAATAACGAATGATATATAATTTTTTCTGCTACAAATGTGCAGTCATCAATTGTGTATGACGTTTTTAAAATATAAGAAATTTAAGCTTAATTTTCAGGTATGCAAAAAAGAATCTTTATACCAGCATTGGTACAATACCAGTTTTTTTGTAGTAAGAGGCAGCATAATTGGAAGTGAGGTAGAAGGATACTAATTACTAAGCTATCGCTGTAATACTCCCTATACCATGGCTGCGACGTCATGCTAACTCAACGCCGTACTAAATTTCGTTAAATCCCGTTAGCCGTGCCCGGAAGTGTGCGTCATCGCAAAAAGTGTGGGTTATCAAGTTACCACACAGTTTTGCCGATATCCCACACTTTTGACACTTCCGAATCACGCGACAGGGAACACACACACCAACAATAAAATACGGCGTGCAAGACTATAACACAAACAAAAGGAATTACTAAACTTGCCTGAAATTCCCGAATGAAATCCTATCCCTGATAACTCTCACATGTCGGGCCCATAGCTAAGTTTGTTCTCTCCGTCTAACTCCCCCTCCCCTCCTTCCCCTCCACAAACTAAAATGGGATGACCTTCATTCATATCGACACTGATTACCGTATTTCTTGAAGCAATTTTCGCAAACACAAACACCTTTTAATTATATACAAGTTAGCTTGACGTTCCAATCGTAGTATAAATTAGTTGTTGGTGAACTAACTCACGATTATCGAATATTATACCACGGGTGCGATACCTTGACCCCACCGAGTAGGCAATCATCGCAACCGTGGTATAAGTAATAGATATCCGTGAAGTAGCCCGGGTTATCCCGAAATAATCGCTCGTCTGCGAGAAACGGAACAGTCCAAAGATCGAGGGGTTGCGAAATCGCACGAGCGCGCTAGCGCGAGTTCGATTTTGCTACCCCTAGATCTTTGGACTGTTCCGTTTCGAGCAGACGAGCAATTATTTCGTGATAACCCGGTCTAATTCACGGATATGTGTTTTAATGCTAAGGTGTGACGTCGAGCCAACATGTCTAGTTATTTGAGATTAAAAAAAAATTTATTTGAAAATTTTATTTGTGAATTATGACGTTAATTCCTGAACTCAAACTTCCAGTTTAAACTTCCTGTCTGCGAAAGTCTCACGTACGCGAGGACGTCCCTATATCCAGTCCCAGTCACAGACATTTGTGTTTAAGGTAAAACCGTATTTTGTCTACTTTATTAGTTTAAATAAGATATAGCGTATAAAATGCGCTATTCGCTTGAGTCTCGTAGGTTTTTAAGTGTGTTTAGAAGGTGTCAGTAGGCTAGTTTTCGTACCGTCGCAACGAAAGGTTGTCGGGGGTACCGGCTTGGACTATTCATTCGTGGGTGGGGGTGGGGAGGGGGCTAGCATCATACGCGAGGTTTTTTTTTTTCGTGTTAGTGCGTAAAATGTCGCCAGGTTATAAATGTGCTGTTCGCTTGAGTATCGTATGTTTTTAGGTGTGTTTACAACTGTCGGTAGCCTAGTTTTAGTACTGTCGGAGTGAAAGGTTGGAGGATTGGACCATTCCTGCACGGGTGGAGTCCTAGCATAGTAGTCTATGCAAGGTTTTTTTTTTTTCGTTGTTAGTACGATAAATATCGCAAGTTGCAAATGTGCTTATTTATGTTGGTTGAATTTGTTTTGAGTACGGTAGTTTTGCAAAGTATGTCACGTGGTAGAGCAGTGGTTGTGTGGAGCGCGGAAAAAGTGTTAGATTATAAAAAAAAAGTGTGGGTTATCAAAAAAGTGTGGGTTATCAAAATTAACCCACGGTCACGTGTGTGGGTTTTCAGATTAACCGTATATAACGGCTACACTTTTAGCATTGGGATGTGTTGGCGTGACGTCACCGCCGTGCATTAATTACCAATAACCGTTGGTTTCTCACCAATAGCTATTATAACCAAAAGTTATATTGACCCTATCTACCAACTTGTTAACTAATTAGAACGCAAAAACGAACTCATTTGATGCTTAAGGTAAGGTTTAACTAATCCGAAGTCAAAACAGCAAAGGAACACAAATAAACTTTCCTGTTAGGTTTCAAGTGCTGCAGTTTTGCTGTTTTATTTAGTCTACGTGAAACCTTACTGCTGAACGCAAATATTTTTACCATTTTTACTTTTGCATACGATACATTAGCTAATGATTGATGCGTTCAATTGGCTAAATGACATCGCTGGAATATGATTAAAACTAATTGTCTTAGTGGTCTCAGCACAGCTCTACTAGTAATTTAGGGTTTGTGCAATTCCTTGAAAACCTGGAAATGTCCTGGAAAATAATAATGAAATTCCATACCTGGAAAAGTGCTTACAATTTTTTTTAATGATATATGTATTATAAGTAGAATGATGAACGGAAAGTAGACGACATGACTGAAGAACAATGAACAATTTAGCCAAGAAAGTAGTCGAGTATAGACTTATATTATTCTTCCTTTGTTTGGGCAAGAATAGTTTTGAAATTTGGGCTCTGGCTTTAATTGTATTTACGTGTATAATGGTTGGATACAGCAATAAGGTTTCACCTGAACTAAATAGTACAGCAACACTGCAGTATTTGTACCCTTACAAGAAAGTTTATTTGTGTTCCTATGCTGTTTTGACTTCGGATCAGTTAAACCTAACCTTAAGCATCAAACGAGTTCGTTGTTGTTTTCTAATTCGTGCTACTTTGGCGTACCATGCAGTTTAGATTAGCTTGTTTTAATGTGTTTTTTTTTTATCTTTATAAATTATTATTACGGTTTTCACAAACCGTAACCATATGAAAGAAACTATATGATCTTCAGTCTATGTCTGCGTTTGATGATCGGCATTGTTGAATAATAACAATGTAAAATAATCAACCTGGTCGTTTAGTGCTCCCTAACCACCGAACCACTTGACCAATTTGAAAAGGCCTTATGGAAATGGCACATTTCAGAGAAATGCCTGTTAAATGAGCTAAGAACCAACTTTATAGTACAAATAGAGCGTAGTAAAAACGTGTAGTGCCAAGAAAAAGTCAAAAAACGCCAAAAATGAAAATCACGATTCCAGCTCAAGTCCAGCTCTCCGATGTGTCAAATCGAAAATTATTAAAAGTTTGGACACATGTTCACCAAGTTCATCAAAGCTTATAGACTAAATATGAGTGGAAAATATTGACAGACAGCAGAGAAATTAGGCATCGAAATTTCGGCTTTAAAGACTACCGCCTTTATGAATAGTTATGTCCATTAACTCTAGAACGACCAACGGGGGTCTCGCGGGACCCCCACAAGTAGTATTTCGCGAAATTTCATAAGAAAACATTTTTTTAACAGCCAATTTATTTGGACATTGTTTTCTAGCATATTTTGAACATTTCCAGAGACTTTCGGCCTGATCGTGGTTTTTTCCGAAATAGAGGCTTTGCGGAACTTTGCCGTAAGACGGGTTTTTAATGTAACACGAAAGTAAGCCGCAACCCTCTGTTTGACAAAAAAAAAATTGTTTTATAAAACAATTTTGATTTTCACACGTGATATTGATTATTTCTAGATAATTTTCCTACATAATTTTTTTTTAAGTTTTTTTTGTTCTGATAACTATGATTTATGAAGTTTTGCCCATATACAGTTTTTGACAAAAAATAAACGTAAGCAATAGCTTTCTATTTTTACAAAACCTGGTTCGATTTTTTAAAATTATCATGTCACTTGATAATTAGCCTCTTCAAAGTGTGTTCATCAAATAAAAATTATGAAAGTAAAGTTTTGACTATTTTGTACAGCTAATTAGGTGGGGGTCTCTCGGGACCCCGATGGCCGTCAAAGTCAAAAAAATTGGTTAACCGTTCTAGGGTTAAGCTGCTGTTATCCTAGAATTAAACAGTCCATCGTTTGAATACTGATTAGCAACTTGCCTCTACGTCTCTTATTTGAAAGGGAAAGGTAGCTTAATTTTTCAAATCAAGAGCGCACTGAACCAACCAACCTTACACCTGCATAAATTAATCCCATGATAAGATCTTGTTTTTTAGCCAAAACGGCGAGGGGCGGTGCGAACGTCATGTAAAACGAGGTAAGAGTATTTTCTCATACAACTTAAAAAAATGATCCATGCTTAAAGAAACTGAGTCAGCGGCTTTGATAAGCTCTACATCTACCATTGCTGCTCCCATTGCTACACTGCTACCATTGCTGCTACCATTGCTTAAGATAAGATAATAGTTTATTTCACACAAAAAAGTGAAAACAGGTTGACAGAAGGATACCAAAGTACCACTAACACTGTGCCCGACTTACTAAACATGCATAAAAGGTTAAAACACACTGCAAAAATAAAACAAACACCAATATAGTCATAAAAAAGAAATTTACACTAAATTGGTTCATCAAACGACGAATTAGTTGGCAGGTTAAAGATAAAACCAAACTGCTGACAAAAAACAGTACCCATTAAAACCGGGACAAAAAAGTATTAAGATTACATTTATTCAGCCGCAAACGGAACTGAGATAGAGTAGATGCCGAGACAACAGATACTGGGAGCACATTCCAGCTTGTGATCATGTGACAAGAAAAACAATTTTTGCCGACAATACAACCTGGACGTCCCAGGGACGAGCTTCCAAGCATGGGCACGGGTGTACATACTGCCCTTCAGCGAAAAAAAAAAACCCATGGAAGTCTCCAAACATTTTTTCGTGCAAGACGGAAAAGACCATATCTAAGTCTGCTTTCAGCCTTCTGAGTTCCAAGGAATCTAGCCCCAGAATCCGGAGCAGGCTCCGATAGTCAAGTTTCCTCAGCCCCGGCAAGGACTTAGTGAACTTCCATTGAACGGACTCAACCCACTCGATATAGCCTAGTAGATTGGGGTTCCACACCGGACACACGATTTCGAGTATGGGCCTGACATATGATTTAAAAGCCCAGATCAACATGGCCCGGTCACCCGACTTGAAAGACTTTCTGATAACCGCAGCCGTCTGCCTGGCCTTTTTAAATATGAAATTACAATGTGTTGTGCTCCGTAGATCGCAGAAGAGCCAAACACCCAAGTCTTTAATAAAGTTATGAGCTGGAATACCAGCGCACCCTAAAATTCAAGTTATTGTGCCCCAAATGCAATACCGCAGACTTCAGAGGAGCAATGGGAAGTCTCCAAGTATGGGACCGACTATCCAAATCCTCAAGGTCAAGCTAGAGGTGACCAGAAGACTGAACATCGACAACCTGTCGATTCAGCTTCAAATCATCAGCAAACCTGTATACCGGAACCACATTTGAGTTAGTGCGAAGATCATTAACATAAATAACAAACAGTAATGGCCCCAAGATAGAGCATTGGGGAACGCCACTGAGGACCTCCAACGGTTTGGACTAACACCCCCCGCAAGAGACATGCCGTGAACGGTTGCTACCATTGCTGTGATCCTTTTCAGTAATCCTTTTATTTATTATCTTCAGTAGTCCTACGGATTTTTTCTTGAATCCTCTTGGGGCTAAAACGCTTTATTCAGTTATCTGTTGTTTACACAATGACTATAAGGAAGAAAATGTTTTGCATTTACCGTCTTCGTCAATTCCGGACTGAATTTTGTATATTGCATATAGTAACAGTAAAAATGAGAATATCTGCAAGAGAAAAGAAAAAGATAAATTAGTGATAATAACAAGAGCGAAACGAAGCGAGTGAAGCTGATTGATATTTAGTGACGATAACATGGATTACACGCACATTTCAATGCATCACATCGCCTTCCACTTTGGAAATAGAGAACAAAAGTATAGGTGTTCACACACGACCAAACGTGTCTAGACACTTCAAAACATTATGTCAAAGGTCAAGCACCTGACATAGACCGAGGGTACACAGAGGTTTCTCATGTCGTTTTATCTTACATCGACGTAGCTTACGCGGATGTACTACGTATAGCCCATTCACATGGCGATGATATGAACGACCGCCAAGGTACAACCGACAGTCACTATGACAACCAACCCCTCAGGCAGTCACACGGAGTCATAACGTACATGACTGTAACAATATATTACGACACTTAATCAATCAACGTTATTCGGTCTCCTTAATTGTGACTATTTAGTTTAAAAAACAATCTTTTTATCCCTATTATTGTCGAAACAAGAAGTAATGACGGTCAGTGATATGTACAATAACACTTTGGTACATACTGTCAAAGTACGATAGGTACTGAAAAATACACTCATTTTCTGATGTGGGAATGTCATCATTATCATATTTTTGAATTAGCACTTGTATCAATTCGTTATCTTAGGTACACCCACCAATACCCTATTCCGAAGTTGGCTAGTTGCTGTAATACAGACACACGCTGGTGTGTCACGCCAAGTTAGGCAACAAACTTCAGAACAAGCATCACATCAATTCAATTGTCGAGGTTGTAAACCATTGTAGCGCGACGCCATAGAGTCGGAGTCTTATATCTTGGAAGCATAGTTGGGCACATTTCAAGTACTTGTGGAAAAATAATAATGCGGTACAAAAGCTTAAATTAAGTTGAAATCGAGAGGAATGACCCACCTGACAAAAATTAACTCTTGTAGGAATGTCAGCTAAGCTGCTTTCAATGTAAAATCTGACCCTCAATAACGTTGAAAATGTGTTACTACCTAGCTAGCTAGTCCGCTCATCCCCATGTTAAATCCCATAGGGTGATTATTCATCGATTCCGAGATAACGGGAAGGCTTCCAGCTATGAAATTGGACGAATAGGTGCAGTACAATACGAACTGCGTATCTTTTGTGGTTTGGAACCTGGGGCGTAACGGGGATGGCGTGAGAGGGCATGTAAGTACGAAAATATTGTTAGTATTGTCGGCAACGTCTCTCACTAGACGGCCAAAATTCGGACAATGAGAACGTGTATACTGACGTGCGTGCGTAGACACACACTAGTGTATCATGATAATTCTAAACAACGTTGCAAAGAAATTGTATTCACGTCCAATTCACAAAAAATAAACCGACTGTAAAAACAAAGCAAAATAAACAAAGCCGAAAACTGGAAAAGAGGCCACCAAGTTGAGAGTGGTGCGGCCCTTCAAAGGCGTGATATCAACAGAACAAAACTAACTAAATAAAACAAATTACTGCAAAATTAAAACCAAACCATAAACCTATAAAGAGGTGACTAATTTGAGAATGGTTCGGCCCATACGTAAAAGTTAGTAGCAAATTGTTGAAAACCTATTTCTTGTTGACGTGGCACTTTATTACACATCTGCACGGTAATGGAGTTGAATCAATACACAATTTAACAAAAGGAGTGATATCATATCAAAAACCAAGACTGGAAAAAGGGGCCGCCAAGTTCCGAATGGTTCGGCCCTTCAAAGGAGTGATATCAACACACCAAAACATTCGCCAACTTAATCGCAACGAATAATACTTTGGACGTTAAATGAAAACTTGAACATTGCTACCGAAAGAAGCAATGTTCTAGTTTTCATTTAACCTTCGAACTATTAAGCGGTGCGATTAACTTGGCGAATGTTTTGGTGTTTTGATATCACTCCTTTGAAGGGTCGAACTATTCCGAACTTGGCGTTCTTTTCACCAGTTTTGGTTTTTGATGTGATAATTATTACTAATAGTTATGTTTTTTGTTAATAATTAATGGTTGCGAAGCCTATCTTAATGCTACAAAAAATCAGTAAATATAAATTCTATCTTACCACTGTGCTGCGTGAAGCTCGACGCTACTGATAAACTGGAGTGTTGCTATTTGTGTTTGTGACGGCGTTAATTGACTATTTGTATCATTTTGTTGGCACGAAATCTGCCCGATTTGGCAGCAATAGTGTGTACTTTAGCATACCAACTTTACCAATAATCAGATTGTTGTTGCTGTTGTTGTTAATTCGTGTTGCTTGTTACACCGTAAGAATGCATTGTTAAGTTTACTGACAATGTGCATCAAGTTATTTTTCTTGGCCTTGTTTATCGTTTGCCAACAATCGTGCTCGCTATATTATTTTGTTTGTGTTGGTAGGAGTTTGTCTCCTGGGCTTAGTCAAAGTTCACATTTTGTGGTAATAGGCCATCTGTGTTGCCAAGACACTTTTTTTGGCAAGAGCTACTTGTTCCGTTTTCATCAATTTAACGAGTTGTGACAGTGATGCCCAGCACTCAATTGTATCTTATGACGGTATAATAACACGTCGTTAATTTCATCATTTGCCAACATTCGTATTCTGCAGCATTAGTCATTTGTGTTGAAAGGAGTTCGTGTTCTTTGATGGATTTGCTTTAATCTCATGGGCTAATTGTTCTGTTTACGTTACTTTACCAAGTCGTGACATAATGTCCTTCTTTTCTGACCTCTGCCATCTCCTTAATTTTTTAATGATGTGTCCCCGTGTCATCCCACCTTTGCCAACCAGACCCTTGATTATCCACGTGGCGTAAGGGGTAGAAATTTGTGTATTAAGAGTTCTTAAAAACGTTTGGCAGCTGTAGGATGTTTCTGAAGTTTACACTTTTGAATCGTCATTCGTTTATCATGTTTCAACAGTGCAAATTCTGTGCTCGGGGCATTTACAGTCAACCAATGATACTCTTACATCACATGACGTGGTGCCAAACGGAACATGGAAATATTTTTAGGGACCCGATTTTATGTAATTACATCTTGTTTATTTTCGTTCTTTTACGTACAGTACAGTGATCGTGTTTAAGCAAATGAATAGATTGTCAGTCTCATATCAGGTTAAAGTGATGCTGCCGTTGTCTTGTCTAACGTAAGAGCTTCAAGAATATTCCAGTTTCATTAAAATCTTCACAGTTTGTCGCCAATGATATTGCGTCAGTGATGTATTCATCTTTGCTACATTTCTACAATTCTACAATCCTACATCCGTGTTCTCCACGTTCGGTTATGTCCACTGTAGGTTATATAAATTGTATAAAACACTAGAAGGATTAAAACTATAACCTCCAAGTAATTACTTAGTAATTACGTGAATTCATCTTAACCATACTACAGTTTCGACATATATGTCCTGCTTTGCCTCTTACTTGCTTGGCAATATGCTTCATGAATAAAGCACCGTTATTAACTGATATGATGCCTACCTATATTAAACAAAGTTCAGACACACGGCCAGTAAAGGGTCCTTCCACTAACTGCTTTTTGCTAAGAGTAGGACAGTCGAAGGTGCGTTACATCTTGCCAATGATGTCAATGGCATGTATTGCGTTATTTTGGGAACAAATGAACAAAATTGGTTTTTATGGGTAGAATAGCATTATTAACTAATCCGATGACCTTACACGTGTCTCAGTTACTTTTGTCAGATGGTAAGAGGGCGGAAGGAGCGTAGCATCAAACCAATTGCGAGAATGACTTGTGTTTTGCTTTCTGTCAGATACAATTGAACAGAATTGAGGTACTATGAATAAAGTATTCTTATTAAATCGATCTGACACCTATACATAAAACAAACTTTTAGACACACGGCCAGCAATGGGACGTTTCACTGGGTGTCCTTTTTTGAGGGTGGGAAGGTGGAAGGAGCGTTGTGATTATGTAAGGCTTGTATTAGCTTTCTTTCAGGTGCAAATGAAAGACAAACGGGTTTTTATGGGTAAAATATCGTTATTAACCTATCTGACATCCTTAAGCATGTCTCAGTTACCTTTGTTAGTTGTTTGACCTTTAACACAGTGTTTTTACGTGTCTATACACGTTTGGTCGTGCGTAGGCACATTCAAACACTTGTTAGAAACGACCCGACGCCATTTTGGGCCTCGACCATCATATGAGTGCCACCATCTTGGATCGTACGTCACTTCCGGTCGGGGATGTGACCTGTGACGTCACTACTGGGGCCTCTTAAACATACATACTACTTGTAGGATTATGGAGTAGTCCGTTGAATTTCGAACACAACGCCACAAAGCGTTTAATATATATAGCAACTAATCATCCTGATAAGTAAAAACATGAACTTCAGGGTTTGACGAGTCGTCAAAGGTCAAGCCCCTATCACCATTTAGCGAATAGTAACCGATATAGGTGTGGAGTAATTGCAAGTCCTAAATAAACTCGTTACTTACAATTGACATCAGAAGGGAAGTGATAGCCCCAGCTCTCAGTGACATACAACCGCAAAAGGTATCTACCCAACAGATCATGGCCGGCCGATGGTTCCTAAATAGAAAATGGATCAATTTTGGAGTCAAATATTTCTCCTATTTTAGGAATTACATTAACGAACATGCATGATTCACACAGTTCTTTGAAAACGGCATATGGAGGCAAAAAATGGTGCCAAACATCGAACATCTCGAAGCCTGTCGAAATTTTGCATAAACTGATGAACGTAATTCATTTTTAAGAGCACTTTTTAAATTAAAAAAGTCTAAAAGAGCCTATTGTTATAACATACAACTGTAATTAGTCTTACGAAACATTTAATACCAAAGCACACCCCTATTAAATTTTGTGGAGAAGTTTTTACGCTATGGAAAGTGAAAATCGGTTCATTGGTTCGATTTCCTGGTGAGGACAAAGGAGTCTTAACAACAACAACGACAAAAAGAAATGGCCATTTTGTGAAGGTCAAACGGTTACATTGTTTTCATTAACATTTTTAATGCAGTGAAATAATTATTACACGATACAAATTATCGAATTTCGTAGATTGTGTTAATTCTGGGAAAAACTATAGGCCTTCAAAGTTTGACGTTAAACCAGAAAGTTCAACGTACAACTCATCTCACTTCAACACACATTCGGACGTGATGTTTCCTCTACACCCCCTCCCCAAATACTAATAAAACTTACACACTGCTGTGACTCGATGTCTGCTGCTTAAGATTTGAGTGATTTTTTTCTCTTTGTCATTTGGATTAATTCCTTTGTTTAGGTTTGTCATATTACCACGGTCGCAGTAGCAAGATGAAAGGTATTGAGTCAAGTACACTAAAGATGAGGGTTGAGTTGAGCAGAGTTGATGTGCTACTACGTGCAGTTTGGTGCACCTAAATTGGTACACTCCCATGACTGCACCAATTTAGCTGGTTAATATTGTGGACCTAGTTCAGTCGCATTGGATTTAAGCTAAGCGTGTTAAATGGCCCTGTCAGAGTATTAAGCGTGAAAATATAGCCCTTAGTGCTGAATAACATTTTTTTAATTTGTACGTTTTTTAATTATGCGAAATTTATTGATTTTTTCCAGACATAAGTTCTTCACATCCAGACAGCCAACTTGTTTTAACACAGGGAAGTAAAACTTTGGAAGCGGAAGCAAATTTGTTCTTTAGTCTAGTAAAATTTCTGAAACTTTTCAATCAGATGCCAAACCAGTGGCTTGTGCGAAATTTTCTTAAATTCATGTACTGGTTTTGTCACATTGGGTAATTAAAAGGGAGCAGTACGGTTACCCGACGGTACTTTTGCCCGACGTCAGTTTCCCGACAGGTCTGTTGCCCGACAGTGATGTTTGCCCGACAGTGATGTTTGCCCGACAGATGAGTTGCCCGACAGATGAGTTGCCCGACAGATGAGTTGCCCGACAGTTGAGTTGCCCGACAGTGATGTTTGCCCGACAGGTGATTTGCCCGACAGTAATGTTTGCCTGACAGGTGTGATGCCTGACAGTGATGTATAAGAAAAATATCGCACCGCACTAAAAGAAAAGTAAAACTCATTTTTTTTATTTTCAGTAAACTTCTGTTTCATAATTTTCACCTTGCACCCCTCCCCATGCCTTCCCTCGTCTTTTCATACCCCCCCCCCTCCAATTCATCCTACCCCTCCCCCCAGCCCGTATGTTTACCTTTCACTTTTTCCTGCTTATCCCCAGCCCGGGTGTGTTTTTTTTTTTGGGGTTCCGTCTTTCATTTCACTTGCACCCTCGGTTTCGCCTCTCGCCCCCTTACTTTTTTTTAAATATTTTTTCTTTACCCCATTCGGCATTCTCATTTAGGAATTCATTTCTTGCTGCAATTTCCATTGAATTTAAATTTTTTTAATATCAGCTTTTTATATCTGCTTTGTTAACTGTTCAGATTTATTAACATAAATTTCAGTTTTTTTAACTTTTAAATGTTGAATTGAGTTTTACAAGTTTGAAAAGTATCAGCTTTGTATACTTACTTTGTTAACTGTTTAGCTTTGGTAGCAGCTTTGTTCAGCTCTTTTAATAAAAATAGCCTTGTTAACTGTTTCCATTATAAAAATTTTTCAATGGATTTTACACTTTTTAAAAGTAATAGCTTTGTATCTGCTTTTTACAGATTTGTTCCGCTTTTTAACAAAAACATTAGCTGATTGCTTTTTAAAATTTTGATTGAATTTCACAATTAAAAAAACCTTTTAATTTTGTTTAATTTTCTTATCCTCCCTCTTCAACGTTCTATGGCTGCTTTGTGAACAGCTTTGTGAACAAAAATATCATCTTTGTTAACTATTTGCGTTATTATTAAAATTTATAATAAATTATTTATTAAAATATATTAACATTTTTTAGGGTAGTATGTGTTTTGTACATTTCTAATAAATTACCTGTCGGGCAACTTATAGTCGGGCAAACAAAACTGTCGGGCAAAGATCGCTGTCGGGCAAAAGACCTGTCGGGCAAAAATCGCTCTCGGGCAACTCACCTGTCGGGCAAACATCTCTGTCGGGCATTTCACCTGTCGGGCAAACATCACTGTCGGGCAACACACCTGTAGGGAAACGGGCGTCGTTCAAAAGTACTGTCGGGCAACCGAGTGTCGGGCAACAGTACCAGACCCGAATTAAAACAAGAAAACTTCCTTGCACAAAAATTAATCTAAAGGGACAAATTGGGGTGTATTATAGTATTTCACACGTCATAATTCGTCATGGGTCAGTGCGGGTTGGAAAAAACTCTGGCCGGCCCTCACACGTAATAAATGCTTAAAAGCCGACCACGCTCCCTTGCACTGTGTAGCAATTTGTTTGTAGCCTATATTGTGTTTGATTCTATCAAAAGCTGATAAAGATTTGGATCAGTGCGTGCATCAGAAAAGTTAATCTCCTTCTGACAGATATGCACTAAAGGGGAATTTTTTTATTAAGATGTAGGATTTTGCACTGTACCTTTCTTCCAACGTGTCTTTCAAGCGCATTTATAACTTCATATCACTGTTTATTTTACGATTCACGCATAACGTTTTTTTTACTGTTTATAACTTTTTTTGGGGGGGAGGGGGGTTGTTGACATGCAGCGGGCTGCACTGTAAGGCAAGAAATTGTAACGTCGTTCCTGCGAGCATGGGTGGACTCACTTAGGAATTCACACGTGAAAAAGAAAGGGTGATGACGTAGGCCATTGAGGATCGGCCACCTATAAGTTTCGGGATCGGGCGAGTGTGCGTCGGACCTGGCCGGCTTACTTGGACCCAGAAAAAAACATTCTTACGTGTAAAATCAGTTTGAGTGGATTGGATTCAAGTTATTACTTGAAAACTGGATTAGAGTTACCTATGTGGAAGATACCACATTTGTCATACGAGAGTGAGAGCTGTCAAATTTCGGACCAACGGTGGACATACTGAATATCGTTCGTAAGTGAAAACTCATCATAAAAACTAGTCACCACAGTACTAGATTTTACATCATCTGCAAACTTAAGGCACGGTCGGGGATCGGCACCAGGTGGAGAGATATTGTTCAAAATATAACAAATAGCAATGGACCGAGCACGGATCCCTGTGGCACTCCACTCGTCACCGAAAGAGCTGTAGACACCTCTTAATCCAATATTACGCGTTGTGTGCGATCCGCTACAATATCTCCCAACCAGCCCAGCAATTAACCTCCAATATGAAGGTTCGAAAGTTTGGCAATTAGTTTGGAATGCACCATCGACTCAAACGCCTTCTTAAAATCACAATATACAATATCGGTTGGAGCTCCCACGTCGAGGGCACTAGTCCACTGATCGAGGACGAGCAAGAGTTGTAGTGTTGAAGATTTCCCCGGTAAATCTGAATTGATCCCTGGCCAACAATTCGCCCTCCTCAAAAAAATGCTAACATGTTAGAGCGAACTATGGTCTCCATTACTTTACATGAGTGCTATTGGGCGGTAATTTCGTGGGTTAGAAGCATCACCACTTTTGAAAACTAGGACAACGTTCGCTGAATGCCACAAAGATGGAATGGATTGGTTCTTCAATGAAAGATTAAAAATAAATGCAAGTGGTGTTGAGATGGTGTTAGATACTTGTTTGTAAAAAAAATGCGGAAAAACCATCTGGTCCTACGGCACGACTAGGTTTAATCTGGGAAAGGACCAGTGCCTGAGAGAAGTCACCGAAGTTAGCACAGAGGTGGTATTCAGATTGAAGTTGGGATCCTCGAGAGGTGGGGGTAACCCTATTATCAAACATCAAACGAGCTCTCTTTTGTTTTCTAATAAATTATAAGTCGGCTAAAGTTTTACGAAGACTGCTAATGTAAATGGATGAAATTTCAATTTCATCGGGAGCGAAATTTCAATTTCATCAGTGTTATAGATAAATATCTCATTAGGTAAGTGGGCCTTCTGTCTGTTATCCGTCACAAAGCTCTCTCCATCCTATAGTGGTGGCAGCCGTCGAACGATGTGTGTTATAGACATATAACAGTAGGAAAAGAGAAGCCAAGTTCCTTTCCTTCAACGCAGCAATTCACGCTTGTTGTGCCAAAAATCAACTTTTGCCCCGTTTTCGATCTTAAGCCTATCGTACATAAGTCGATTTGTCTCGGTTGGATCAGATTTCAACTTCAGTGAGACAGTCAACTTTTTGCGGGCGAGCTTTCAGATAGCAGCTGGAAGGAGATTTGGTGTTAGCCCGGACGTGGGCTTCGCACTACATTACATAACTAATTTACCAAGAAGGCTGTGAAACCCATACACTGTTAATGTCCTCGCCATATGAACTGCTGTATGGTATCCAGGGTATTTCACTGAGTCGGTTATTGAGCAGATCAAAGTCGATTTTCCGAGGCAAGACACTATTTCCACCCGTTTTTGTAGAAGAGCAATTAACCTTAAAAACAATAACATGTTATGGTCACTTGTTCCCATTTTGTCCAATTGGTTGAAGTCGAAAACAAGTCTTTCGTTGTCCGTAAAATCCAAATCAAGTGTATTATTTCCTCTAGTTGGAAAATCAACAAGCTGGGTTATTCCAACAGGTGCCATTAGACGCAAGAATTCACGATGTGGCCTATCCAAGGCAGTAACAGTCTCTCAATCTATGAAGCTAGATTAAAGTCACCGAGAATGACGTTCAAAGATGGCTTCAGTAAAGACTCTATGCAATCAAGTCTCGACCACAAAAACTAAACCTATCTCGTCCCCTGCCAGCAGCGCTTGGAAATGGCTAAGATTTTTCACAATACTACGAGCATTTGATAGGATGCAACACAAATTGGAGTTACAAGGGAGAGGCACTGACAAGGAGTTGGAAATATTGGTATACACATAGTTGACGAAAAGTGTACGATCGTTTTATTTTAACGAGAAAAAAATAAAGGTAAAATACTAATCCAAAGGGTAAAAGCAACAGAAAAACAAAAATTTTTCATGAACATACGAAATCGGCTACCCCCCCCCCCCCCCCCGGTCAAAATTTTACCCGGCCTGGCTCCCTAGCCAAGATATTCCAACATCGCTATGATATCGTTGCACTTACTTTTGCACCACAGGTGGCATTCTCTTGTAAATAGATTTGAGGGGGAAGAGGGGGAAGGAAGGTCAAAAGCAACACTTCGCCCCCGATGAAATTGAAATTTCATCCATTTACATCAGCAGTCTTCGTAAAACCTTAGCCAACTTATGATTTATTAGAAAACAAAAAAGAGCTCGTTTGATGTTTAAGGTAAGGTTTTACGGATCCGAAGTCAAAACAGCAAAGTAACACAAATAAACATTCCTGTAAAGTTTCACATACCGCAGTGTTCCTGTACTGTTTAGTCCACGTGAAAGCTTACTGCTGTATTCACATGTTTTTATTTGCAGTTTTTACTTTAAAACACGATGAGGTCTGACTGGTTTCTTCTACCTGGCTAATCGACATCTCAGAAAAACCGTAAAAACCATACTTTTAGAGGCTTAGTACAGACTACAGATTAAGTAATTCAGGGTTCGTCCGACTCGTTGACAACCTGGAAATTTCGTTGAAAATAAAAATGAAATACCAGTCTTGAAGTCTTGTATATGAAATCTTGAAATGTGGTGTGTGCACCAATAGGATAAGCGGAAAGGAGACGACCGGACTAGAACGATGATGAAAAATTTCGCCCCGAAAGAAGGCAAGCGTGTAGCCTATATTACACATTATATTATTCTTACAATAATTTTGAAAGTTGATACATGGTTGCAATTTTATTTACGTGTCTAACGGTTGAATACAGCAGTCAGATTTCACGTAGACTAAACAGTACAGGAACACTGCGGTATATGAAGCCTTACAGTTAAGTTTATTTGTGTTACTTTGCTGTTTTGACTTCGGAACAGTTAAACCTTACCTTAAACTTCAAACGAGCTCGTTTTTGCTTTCCAATTCGTGATACTTTGACATACAAAGTTCGTTTTCTGCACTCATCGCCTATTTCAAAATTGAGTGATTTGGCGTGGTTTAGCTAAATTACATAATAACCGTTTTGTTACCGTTGTTAGGTTAGGTTTGGTTAGGTTAGTTGGGGGTTCGAATTTCATACCGAGGTAGTTAACTGATTTGGGTTCTAATTTCAGATGCGGTTAGGTTAAGTTTGTGTTGTGGTGTTTTGTGTTTGTTTAGGTTACGTTAGGTAGGTTAGGTTGGGTAACGCAAGCAAGGCAGCATTCATTAGTTTAAAAAAAAATTCCGTTTCCTTTCGTTGCGATGCAAATCAGGTTTTCTCTCGAGATGACTGGCACTTCAGCACGATCACAATTATCGTTTTTACGAGTTTTCAATGTTTTTTTACACTCTAAAACACATTTTTCCTTGTTTTTCAATGTGATGTGGGAAGAGGTTGATTATCTGCGTCGGTTAGTAAAAAAGAATTCAGTGAGCAAGCGGCTATCATCTTCCACTTTACAGCGGCAATTTAGCATGGAGTTTTAAAGCAAAATGTTAGGTAATTTCCGTCAGTAGCTTAACTTAGTGTTTGTATTTGTGTTACAACAGGCTGACAAACAATAAATTAACTTTTCCATACCTGCAGGCCAAGAGAAATGAGCAACAAAATGCGGAAAATGTAGATTTAAACGTGAGGACACCAGTAAATTACGCTCTGCAATTTTTGCAATTTAAAACTAATTCATCCAATTACAAATTATGGCACAAGGCCTAATCCAGAGCACAGTCCCTTTTAGGCTGAAACTCAGCTACAGCTCATGTTCAGCTGATAGCTGCTAACAGAATGCCACAAACGTGAACTCAACAATACATTTTCGTAGCACCCGGGCTATTTATAATCTTGGAATTATTGTTCGCCATTCTTGTCACAATCAACCATAGCAGTGGTCCATGTATTCTTGCTGTATAGTTTTAAGTACTTAGTTCTCGTCAGATCCCCGAAGTTAAGCAGCATTGGGCTGGATTGATACTTGGGTGGGTGACCGCCAGGGAATCTGGCTGTTGCAGACATAGGGCCTTAGGGCCTCGGGCAGATGACCAGGAGTGGTTAACGCTCGTTAAACCCTTAAACCCTTTTTTAAGTAGTTAGTAGTTTAATTTAGTATTGAGCTGATGATGTACTGGGCTGTATTGCTCTAAATAAATAAACTTACACCTACACCTAAGTCATCCAAGATAAGCGTACAATTTACTTATGATAAATAAACAAACGTCCATCGCAGCATTGTTTCAATTTACTTGCTAGACGGACCCGTGCATGCTGCACGGTGGATTGAATTTCTCAGTCTTAGCCTCTCTCGGTGTTGGATCTTCTTAGGCAAGTAAATCACATGATCCGCCAAGGCCGCCAAGGTTAATCCTATTAGCCAAGTTAGTCGCACATACTAATAGTTCGAAAGTTAAATAAAAACTAGAAGATTGCTACTAGTGGAATGATATCACTACCCCTGGTGGGATGATATCACTACCTGCAAAGGCCGACCGTTTTTGGAAAATTGGCGGGTTTTTTTACCAGTTTTGGTTTTGGGTGGATATCACAACTTTCATAGGACTGTAACCGTAAATAGGGTTACACCGTCTGTTTAAGATGCTTCAATCCCATTTGTGCACACACTGACTAACAATCGCTGATTTCGTTCACTTCGCTCACTCAATCAGCGCATCCCCTTCAGTTGTTTTGTTTATCCCTGCAACTTCCCTTAATTTTTCAAGATTTCGTTTACATTTAGTCATGCAGAAACCCCCGAGTCACTGTTACTAACACAGCAGAACGCGAAGCATTTTTTTTGGGTTATTAACAAAAAACCCATTAGCTCGAGTATGTTCGTATTGTTGCGTAACCATCATCTAACGTGCAACCCTTTATTCTTACGCAATCCACGGCAACGTTAATGTTTCTTTATTTTGTCCTTCGTTACAGTTCAGTTTTTAGTTGGTCCAGGCTTTTACAATAAATCTAAGGACCAGTCTCGATTGTTCAAGCCATTGTTTCTTAAAATCTTTGGTTGCAACTTGGAAAAGAAACGAAATGTCAAAACCCTCCCACGCATTTGTCCTGACCCCTAAAACCCCCAAACCAACAAAAGGATCATCCTCAGATCACCATGCATCCGTGTTCAAAAGTTCAGGTACGTAGGCCTTCTCAATTTTGCGCTAGCCATGAGCAAAAAGTCTATGGGATTTAACATGGGAAAAATCTTATTAGCTAGCTAGCTAGACAGTAACATAAAAACAACGTTATTGACGCATCTTTTTCTCTATGATTAGTGACCACTCATCCTTTAAATTTTAGTTTTTCTTAATCTCTGACCCTTCCCCTTACATTTTCCACAATTTGAAACATTTCTGTCGCATTGGGATTTATCCTCAACATGCCATAATATGCTTTCAATTGTTTACAATACACATGTCTGCTATACCATGCGCAATGGCTGTTTGCCATGACGTCACCATGAGTTAGCCAATGACGAACGACAACAACGGCTGTTTGGCCATCTGATTGGACTAGCCCAGTCACGTGATGCGCACGTCACAGCAAACAGCCATGGCGCGTGGTATAGTGAGCCGCCTTTTTATCATTAACAATCAAATTATTTAAACAATCGGTTGACTACAATGGGATGATCTACTGTTAGTTGGCGGCGACACACTAGCGTGTGTCTAGATAGAAGTTAAAAACATCCCCCCCCCCCCCCCCATGGATGGTTTCAGCGACACTGCTGGCCCACGGATGTTTGTACGAATCTGGGTTTCGGAATCGTCTGGTTTGCGGTGACGCTTCACTGCTTGCTTATCGTCCAACTTCTAGTGATCGGCCGGGATTGTACGGGGTGCTCGGTTGCTTGTTGGCTGTCTGGTCGGTAGTTTTAAGTAGTGTAAGTTTAGTTTAGAGTGAGCGAATCGTGTGAAAGACCCGATTGGCTCAGTAAAAATAAACATAAACAATTCTTCAAAGATCGCATAACACCAAGAAATTCGTATTGTTGACCTCTAAAATTTTGCAGTGATCCTGCGTTGACGCTGTATTTTTTACTAAAAAATTTATTTCTTGGTAATGTTCTCTCGGCATTGCGTACACTGCTGCGAAAGCTAGACCACGGATGCTAGGTCGGTAGGATGTGTACGTGTTATCACCATCTTCGTTTGTCTTCATTGGAGAATAGCTCCGCTATGAAGACTCTCCAATGTAATCTTAGACCGCGCCGCGAAAACCACAAGGACTATCCAAACCAAACTTTGCATGCAATAGCACGAGAGTCTGGACAAGTTTTATCAACAAAAAAAAATCCGGAATCGAACATGGGGTTGAGGAACCATCAGGGTGACAAAATGGTTCATTAGCAAGACCCAAAATCCAAACAACAACGAGATGCTAAGCCGTTTCTAATTGATAAAGGCATCCGATTGTTAAAGGATTGATGGTTGATGTTAAACTGGCGTCGTTATGCTGTGATGTGAACAGGGTGTAAATTGAGTGTAAATTGAATGTACATTGGATGTAGTTTAAGGGTGAGAAAAATGGTTGTATTGATTTTAGCGGAGAGCGCATGACTTTGGGTCCAGGCTCCCCAGAATCAATCAATCGATCACTCAATCAATCAGCGGCGTTATGCCACGGCTCTCAATTAAAATCAAATGAAAACAGCGGCCTCACATGTGTCTGTTAACTGTAAGCAACTAAAAGCATATTTTGTAACGCTGGGCACGATTACAGATTAAGAGTGCCTCACGTAATTCCTTACCGACATTTGCAACATCGCTAGAAATCGGGATCGGAATATAAAATCCAGATAAATCGGTAATAAACCAAATTGAAGATATTTTCACTTTTCGTCGACCGATTTTGACGTTTGAATAAAATAGCTTCGCTTTATTTTGTTGACAGTGGAATTGATGACGCCCTAGTATATAATTTGGCTTCCTGTTGGGTAGATGGGTTCTCAAGTATGGAGCGCAACTTTGCTGATGCAGCAACTGCTCCTAGCAAGTAGTATTTTGTGTAGGTCACTTAACAGGTCTCGGAGGTAAACCTATAAAGCGATGGAAATAAATTCCAATTTGTGCAACGTTTTACGATTTGCCAAAAAAAAAAAACAATTAGCTTTGTATCTTCAGGATTTCTTTCGACGCCCTTTCCGAACCACACTTCATCGTGTTACGTCAGATTTCCGCTGGTCTTCACCAGCGAAAGTCTGATTTAACGTGATGAAGTGTGGTTCGCAAAGGACGTCAAAAGAAAATTCTGAAAATACAAGCGTCAAGTTCCCGAGTAGCGAATTGAGCTTATTTCTTGCATGAAATTGGCATAAACACCACTGCATCTTCTTTTTCCTAATATTCTTGCCTAAATTGTTTTGTATTATTCGTGGGATTGTTGACCTTAACACGAGAGCTTCCCTAAAAAAAAAAATCACCATTCGGCGCTTTGAATGGCGCAGTTTCCGTTTTCTCTGCATTACTCATTGTTTCCGGTCTGTGTAGTAAACATTTCACGTCCTCGCTTGTCTTATTTGCATTATATACAACTACGCAAATGGACATGTTTTTCTTTCTGTTTTAATTAGTTGAGCAAGTTAGATTGAAATTACGAAACCAACTTTGAAACTTTGGGCGAGGAAACCGCAAACGGCAACACCATGGATGGTAGCAATTCTTACCTCAAAGCTTTGAAGTCTTGCTCCCAACAGTGTAACCAAAGCGATAAAGACAACCCAGTTGCTGCGGTGGAAACGTCAAGTGACCCAAACTTAAGTGGTATCAATGATGCATTAGGAAGTGATATTACCAGCCCAATACCTGACGCTTCAAGACAGGTGAAAGCAGTAACAATCCAGTCTTTGCCAGATAATTTGCTCAAGCTTATTTTTTCCTACTTAGATATTCGACAAAGGTTGCAGACAGAGGCTGTATGCAGAAAATGGAGACAAATTGGTAAACTTTTGCACTGGACCAACCCAGAGAATCTCACTTTCACGCGTGAAGCTTCCAATTCGTCGCTTGGGATTTCTTGCCAAGTGCTTACTGATACAATCCTGTTGTCGCTCTTGTCTCGTTGTGGTAAATGTCTAAAACGTTTCAAACTTGTGTACGGATGCAATGATAAAGTTCCTTTAACGTCTAAGTCTACAGTGAGGATTGGTCGCTACTGTCCAAATCTTGAAGTTCTGACTTTACTTGGTGTACCAGCAGCGGATGTGGAGTGTCTCATGCAAATAGCTGCTACTGGTCGCAAACTGAAAGATTTCCATTATTCCCAGTTTGTCGACGTCCCTAGTGAGGAAGGTGTACTGACTATCGCAAGAAACTGTGAAAGATTGGAGAATTTGTCATTATCCGGCGTGAACCTCTCTAGCGATTTGTTCGATATCGCCAGTTCGAAACTTACCGAGCTGAGGTTAGTCAAATGCACAGCGGCACAGACAGCTTTACAGAACCTCATGTTGAACCCTCAAGTCCACCTACGTAAAATAACTCTCTATTTCTTCATGACCAGCTTGATGGGTGCTGATCAAGCAACGTGGTTCGAGATATTTTGGCATTTCCGGGACACGCTGGAAAGCTTGACGGTGTGCCAAGTTGGGGTTCCGACTCCGATCGATTGGTGCCGAGGACTGACTAACTTGTCGAGCTTGTCTGAACTGACTTTACGATTTTATCCTTCAATCACCGATGACCTCATCTTAGTTCTCGTGAAGGAATGTTCAGAGCTTCGCGTGCTGGAGCTTCCCGCTAGCAGCGTCACGGATAATGGTGTTGCTAACCTTATTTTGCTTCCTCGGCTGAAAGAACTGGATGTCAGTCAGAATCGTTACATTTCTGGAAAAGGACTGAATGTGTTAGTGACAAACACATTACTTGACGTGCTAAGAATAGGTTCCTCGCCTGGTGTAAGTGAGGAGTTCTGCTGTTCACTTGCGGAATCCTGTCCTAAGCTGTCCATTCTGGATGTGAGTGGGTCAAAACACATAACCAATCACCTTGTTGCGACGTTCAGAGAAACTATCGAAAGTGGCTTACGACAAGAAACAATCAAATTGGTCATTGGTCGAACATCGGTCAAGGCAAAAGTTAGGAAATGTGACAAACTCATCATCGATTTCAGTGTTCCATGGCAACTCCCTGTCATGAAAAAGACCCTTTTGAAGCTTTTGTAAAACTTTTTGAGTAAAAATGTATCGGTGGTTTGTATCTTTACTGTCTGGGTTCCAAAAATTAAATCTTATTGGTCATTATTCGTACATTTTTGTAACTGTTCCGTATTCTGTATAGGATTAGGTTCCAAAAACAGATGAGTATTTTCAATTGTAAATCCTCATTTATCTGTCCAGCTTTAGCTGCGCATTATTTTCAGAACCAACTGAACAGTAATGAGAAGCAAACCATTTATTGCCAATTCGTCCTTCATTTTTAATATCGCAAGTGTATACACGTGTAAGCATATCTAATAGGTACAGAGATACCGATGTAATAAGCTTCTTCGTAATTTGTTGTTGGCATTCATTTTTCACTTTCATTTTAGTGGGGCGGATAGACCATCGAACCATGCACTTTGGGGTAAAAAAAGCGTGAAACTCGGTATATACATTCTATACCAGTAAGGGACTCTTTTTGATATTGGGCATAACCTTCTGCCATCTTGTTTCAAACAGGCGGCACAAAATGTTTCTGCAATAACGTCTGAAATAAGCATTTTAGAAAATAATCATCAAACAAAATATGAAGAGGACATGGTTTCGCACATTTTTGGTCCGATATATTTTTGTGTGAAAATTTATACTAACTGAGATAAATAGGTAGTAATCTATGAACGATTTGGCATTCGCACTGTGCAGTTGCTCAGTGGTGGTTGTGGAGAAAAAAGTATTGACTTACGTGACAACAGGGATTGTAGGGTAGTATTTTAATATTTCGTAAATTAACTCATAATAGTAGTGCTAATATCAAAACTGGGTAATACTATGGTATTCTAAAGTGTTCCAGGAAAACATAGTTTCTATAGTCGACATCTACACGTTGCTGTAAGTCCACTTTAAAAATACTGTTGCACTGCTAGATATCGACATTCTCAAAGTCATGACATTTGCACAGAGGTGTACAGTTCAACAATACACGTTTGCATATGCAGGTTTTGGAGCTGCAAGTTTACCAAGAGCAATGAAGCAACTCATTGTAGTCTAATGCTGCCTGGGGCAAAGTGATCCATACAGGGATCCATCAAAGACCATATTTTTTTCCAGCCTGATTTGTCTGGGATAGGTAAATACATTTGCCGGGATGTTACATGCCTCCAACCGTATCCTGCTTTATATGCTGCGTGTTCTACAGCATCTTCGCTTGAAGGCATATCAATATTATTGAAAAGTCCTTTGTTTGTAAGTGGGTCCTTGCCACATTTATTCATTGATGTATTTAAAGAAGTTATGCTGTAGAGTGTAAACAGTTACAGACCCATCCGTAGACTCTCTAATTACAAATCCTCATAAAATGCAGCATCAAGGATAGTTCTGATAGTTCTGACACCACACTTCTGATTGTCATTGATGATCCTAGTAATGGCCACTTCAAGCTTGAATGGCTGTAGTTCTGAATGTGGGCATAATCTAATACAGTGTCACTATGATCTCTGGCTGTTGTCAACTATTTTGTTGCTCAGAAAGCATCTTACACGACAAACTGAAGACAGAAGACTTCTGTTTTTGTTCTCTTCTACTGACTGAAATCCTTTCCTGTTCCTGGGAGTCTGGAGTGCCGTCAGTAAAATGGCATCAGATATCTGTTCCACGCTTACTCCTTGTTTCATACTTTTAAGCTATCAGGTCTGTATTAATTAAACACAACGTAGCCTTTATATAGCTCGCCATTCCCTAACAAGGATAATCAGAAAAGTTATCAGTATATTCTCAAAACGTTTTTGCATCCCCATGTTTAATTGTATGAACCATTGCTGGTCTAGCCACAATAACTGCTATTTCTTGTGGCTTGTCAACAGGATAGTTAACCAGTTCATGAAGCAATGAACTGATCGGAATTTGTTATGTTCCTCGATTTGCTTGTATAAAAGTGATGATGGGATGGCATGATTCACTGCATGACAAATTCATTCAAGTGGGAGCATCTGTGCCTACATCCAAATATACAGTTTTGCAAACAGACTTGCATCACGCTTAGCTAGTCTTATAAGTATTTTATTTTTATTTCCGTCATTCCATAGTGGCGATGAAATGCATTTGCTGAAATCATTTGTTGTTTTACTATGCGACAAAACTTTCTCAAATATAGGTATCGGCGAATGAATGCTGTAGGGAACTACTTACAAGTAAAAGCCGTTAATGAAGGGAATATCTCAAAATTAAAGAACATGATATTCATTCAGCACATCAAGGAGGATGCTGCTGACCGTTAGCAATAATATGACAAATGCACTTACCTACCCCTGTCAAATCGACCCGGATAAAAGATAGTGTTCGATGGGTCCTTATATGGACACCTTACCTTCGACAACATTGGTCTGCAAATAGTTGCTTCATTGCTCTTACAAAACTTGTCTTTCCAAAACCCGCAAATGCAAATATGCGCTGCTGATATGTACACCACTGTGCAAAGGCGATAACTTACAGAAAGCGGATATCTTGCAGTGCAACAGCATTATTACACTGGACAACTAGGTGCAAACGTCAAGATTAAAAACTATGACGTTTCCATGGAACAATTTAGTTGATATTAGCCATATTAGTATGATTTAACCATATGAAATCGTCAAATATAACCCTGCAACCCATTTTATGACTTAATTAAATACTTTTTTCTCTGCAACGAGCACTTATTTAACACAGCAACGGCTGTGAAGTGGGTGCTCGTTATAAAGAAAAAGGTGCGAAAACATATTCTTTATACTTTTTGTTTAAAGATTCTTTTTCAAAAACGTCTATGTCATAAGTTATTACCTGATTTATTTCGGCTAGTATACATTTTCACAAAAAAAATTACATTGAACCAAAACTGTGCAAGAACACATTTTCTGAAATCTAAATCTTAATATAAAACTTTTTTTTACTAAAATGTTTATTCAAAAGTTAGTACAGAAAAACCAATTTTTGGCTGCTATTTTGTGTCGCTATTTAGAAACAAGATGACGGATGGTTGGATCCTACCTAAAATAAAAACAGTTGCATATCGATTCAGATTATACGTACCGAGTTTCATGGCTTTACCCAAACGTGCATGATTTGGAGCAACAGTCATGTTGTGCTCATCAAATTAATGATTCTTAAGCTGCTGCTTCTTGTGGTGTTGTTAGCCAGTAAAGTATTTCAAATTAATTTTTTGCCCCTGAATTACTACTCACCGAGTACGTCATTTAAGTAGGTTGTTTATGGTAAATTTCTGCTACTTGAACTGATTCTGTTAGTAACTACAACTTGGATTACTTTTTATATGTAGCTACTCCGTGATTGTTGAGCTAGTCAGTTACTGTTGCTTTAATTGCAACGGTATACTATCTGATTGATTTAGTTCGGTAAACAGCTGCTAGAACTGATACCTATTAATTATCTCTACTGGAATTGACTCTGTTGGGTGGCTTCTGCTGATGTACTTTTTATAGGTTTCTGCTGCTTCATTACTGATGCTTGCCAGTTGCCTGCAACTTTAATGCTACGGTATGGGTTTCGTTAGGTGCCGGTATGATTGGATTGATACTTGGCAGTTACTTTCAGCGTAAATTGCTATTGGTCTGTTGCTGCTGTCTTGGTCGGTTGCTTACGATGACGAATCAGTAGTAGCACTTAACAATAACTCATCATACAGTAAATTATGACACTTCCTTTAGAGCAAATGGATTCTTCATTTTGTTTGGCACTTAACAATATCTCATCATACAGTAAATTATGACTTTTCTTCTAGAGCAAATAGATTCTTCATTTTGTTTGGCAGTCACTGTAAAGCATTTTCTTGATCGAGTAACACTAATTTTGAAGAATGAATTTCCGTTGTCAATTTTTGACTTTTCTGTTAATATTTTTCATCGTTTATATCACACTAGAAGCTCGGCTACCTTAGACAGGTGAACAGCTGCTCCGTATAAAGACGAGTGAATTTATGTGTATCTTCGAACCACCCTTATATGGAATGCATTCATTTTATTAAATGGAGTATCGATGCATTGGGATGTTCCACAATTTCTCTTTGATGGATTTTTGATTAAAACTGGCGCTACGACAAGACGGTTTTACTACTATTCGATAGAGTGAAGAGGTTTTCCATCTCGAAGTTTAGATTTGCATTTGGCCAGGTCGATTAGCTGACCTAAGGCTTAGGACGCACATCCACAAACGAGTAGCATGGAAAAATATTTGCACAGGTGAAATATTGTTATCATAATGACACGCACTCGCTGGGGAGGGGGCGCAAATTAAAATCCCCCAACCCAAAGAAAATACCAACCGTAGGTGACACTTCATGAACTGCTCGACACCTTACTCTAGTGTCTAAACTTTTCCGTCGTATAGTCCTTAAATGTAATTCAACTGGTCCAGAATCCACGTCAAATTTTCAGAATGGCAAAAAACATGAAGGTATAGAAGGTGTCGGCTAGTAAACTTAGAGCGTTTTGAATGCCCAAGCGGCAGATGTTAAGTAAAAGGACTTAGAGCTTTTTGAATGCCCAAGTGGCTAATGTTAAGTAAAAGGACCCACGGCTTTTTGAATGCCCAAGCGACAAATGTTAAGTAAAAGGAACCACCGTCGTGTCAGTTGTTTTTTGCCACGTGAGGAAGGAAACCGGAGTATCCGGAGGTAACCCTTGTTCAACTGGCGGTAGTACGTGCTATTATCGACAAAAAGTGCCAAAACATTTCAGGTCCGGCGACAAGCTGCATATTTCACATGGAATCTGGACACACATTGTAGTTACCAAATCCACCGGAGACACTCCCGGAAGTGACGACGTGATCCGTGATGACGTCATCAAATTAGCTACCATGCAACGTACTAAATGTATATTATCTTCGGAACCAATCGATCAATCCTAACGTGCGACCTATTGTTGGAAAGAAAATTTAATTTTCTAAAAGAAATGTGGGAACAATATATGCCATAAATCTGTTAGTTTTGGTTCAATCTGAAGAAAAACGTAATACGACTGCAGTGCGATATACTGATTCTCAATTATCTCTGGAACTAATCGATCAGTCTGTTCGTGCGAACTATCGTCGGACAGATAATTTAATTTGCTAAAAGAAATACCGGAACAATGTACACCGCAAATCAATTAGTTTCTGCGTAATTTGAAGGAAAACACATTATGACGTTCTAAAAATGGCCACCATAACGATATACTAAATCTGGTGTATATCCAGAACTAATAGACCAATCTTAAAATGTAACCCATCGTCGGTAAGATAATTTAATTTGTTAAAACAATTTGCAGAGCATTGTTTATATATTAGCTTTGGTTTAATATACCCTGGCAGTTGACTATTTGCGAAGATCTGAGTACCTCAAAGCTGTTTTTACGTTTGGTATATGCAGGTGGTCATCTTGCTGATTTCATTACCCAATACAAATTTGGACTGGTGCAGGTTCGAATCTGACTACGGCTGTTTTTTTTTTATTTGTTTTAATCATTATTTTTATTTTTTTCTGCTTGTTCTCTTAATGATTTTGACAAGTTCTCCAGTGGACACACGCATTAAAATAATGAAATTCGTGTCCATAAGAAATTCTCGTCCAGGTCTCTGGAGTGCCGGCTTAGGTAAATTTTAACCACAACAATGGGCCTTCAAACTAAAAAGAAAAAAGTTGTCAACACCACAGGGAGAAAGGGAAAAAAGAAGAGGGTATCGATCAAATTAGTTCCTGATCATGAAAATTTATCCAAAAGAAAAGAAATGTTTAATGATAACAGTGCAAATACTTTAAACGAAGGACTAAGGAGGGAGAAGGATACAGTAGGCCCTGGGCCGCAGATCTGCCTGGCTGAGAGTAATATTCTGGTGTCGGCACACATTCACTCTGAAGAAAACTCTTGTGAAAACACTATTGAGGGCTCCTTTGTGGATGCTGAATTGGATTGCAATTGTCAAAAACAATCTGCTGAATTGCAGTATTCGCACCCTAAACTACAACAGCAACCCAAAACAGCAGGAAGGGCCGCTGAGCAACGGTGTACTAAACGAAACCCCCAATTCGTTACAGGAAAAGCAGAACGAAGACTTGCGGCAATCAAGTGCCAAAAATAATGCACCAAACAATTCTTCTCTCGACTCGCTATGCGCCTCCTTATTAACACGTTTTGAAACCCTCGAACACAAGATTGAAAATATTGTTATAAACCAAACAACAATGATCGCAGATATTATTAGCAAGCTTTCAAGTGCTTTCCAGACAACTATGAACACTTAAAGGAACAAAAAGGGGAAAACTGCAATAAGCAGATACTTATTCAGGGAAATAAGGGAAACTTTCTGGTGAGTACGATGCTATCTAGCAATAATCTGGGCGAAATACAAGTGGTGTCTGCACATGTGAATAAGTGTGATCAATAAAAAACACAGAAATTTCCAATAAGGAGACACGATCAATTAGAACGAACCGTTCAAACAACTACCTACAGGCAAAGGAGACCACAAGCTAAGTGTATGGATGCAGTCAGTGGTGATAATGGTAAACAATTATTGACGCAGGACAAACCCAAAAGTAGCATGAGTTGTAGTACCAAATCAAAGCTCGAACTCTTAGACAAGATGAATCCTACGTGACTTTATCGTGACTGTAACCCGTTTGTCGAACAATCTGCCAAGGGCCGGTCGGAACCCGCTGCACCTTTGCCGTCTATTCCCCAAGATCGTAACAAAAACTGTATCATGATAGGAGATTCACAAGTTCGACATCTAAATCTGACCTTCGATAAATATACGAACTCCAAAACATGGTATCTACCAGGTGGTCGTGTGGAGCAGATCAACAATTATCTACCAGAAATCCTGAATTATACTACTGAGATATCCCATGTAGTGCTATGTGTTGGCACAAACAACATCGGACTGGACACTCCCAGTGGACTGGCTGAAAGTATGGCTCAAACTATCAAATGTATAAAAACAATTAAACACAATGCTCATATCCGTGTGGTAAGTCTCTTCCCACAATGAGTTCATGAGGAAGCCTGGTCTGAACTAAAACCTTACCTTCTCCAGTGTAATGGGCACATTATGTCACTCTGCAAAGCAGAAAATCTCAGCTTTTACTCCATTTGGGATGATATTTCGGCCAGAAGACATCTGCTCGGCCAGAAGACATCTGCTGGCACGTGACGGTCTACACCTTTCAAAAATTGGTAAAGATTTGCTTGCAACTAAAATTACAACAAACAATTGCGTCTTTGAAAATAACTGTACAGTTAATCCCATCACGGGAAACTAGGACGGCATAAGTTGCGTAATGTTTGCAGGCCTGATTATGCTCGGGGACTTGTTCATCACAACGATAGTGCAAATCCGCTAATAAATTTCAGATTCCCCCTTAATAATGATCAGCCCACGCCAGATATTAGATTAAATGTCACAAAACCATCCATAGGTTTACAGGGCGACATCCGCAGCGAGGCATTTCATGAAGATCTGCTTTGCTGCTTATTCAATGCGAGAAGCTTAAAAATAAATTATCTGAGCTACACCTTTTACTTAGTATGGGTAAATATGATATTATTTTTGTTGTCGAGACATGGCGTGATAATACTGTAACGGACTCTATGCTGACCCTTGATCTGCTATATAGCATACTACGGCGAGATAGCGGCTCGAATGCAGGTGGTCTAGCTGTTTTTCTGAATAAGGAGCTGTCGGGGAGCATAAATAAATCTGCGGAGGAAGCAGAGGCCATTAGGATCGATATTGGCCCTGGTGGTTATAAAGCATCATAAATATGAACCAATGCTTTAAACAAAATGTGTCTAGAACCACGCCTAATGTAATACTTGGCGATTTCAATATGGCCTACATAAATTGGTTTTCTTCTGGGGTCACAAAACCCTGTCAACAAATTTTTCTAGTCGGTGTGTCTGAACATGGTCTCGAGCAACTAGTGACAGAACCTACCCGTGGTGACAATATATTAGATCTCATTTTAGCGGATAATAATCGTATGATATACAATCTTAAGGTACTTGAGCGTTTTGGTAGTGGTGACCACTGCATGATAAACTTCAACATTAATGTAGATCAACGTAAAATAAATACTACAATCGAACATAACCCACGTCGTCTCATTGACTTCGGGAAACTTATAAATAAACTTCAAATTTTGGATTGGTCTCATACCATAACTAACCATATGGATGTAGAAACTGCGTGGACTGCATTCCATGATATCGTTAAAAAAATTAGTAACACAAAGTAGTTTTACTAAATCATTTAAAAGAACTGGTTACCTTAAACCGCCTAAGAATATAATTAAGTTATTAAAAAAGAAAAAGCAACTTTGGAAAGAATATAAAAGAACAAATATTTACAATAAATACAAACAATGCAGTAATGTTCTTGCTACAGTCTTATAAAATGAAGAAATAAAAAAGGAACGTAAAATAATTTTACAGGGTACCAATGCTGCTCTTTTCAAATTTATCAAACATTAAACCGGACGTACTCAGCATTTACCTCCATTCCATTTTGATGGGAAAATTATAACTGATGACATCGACAAGGCAAACATTTTAAATGAGATATTTCTACAAAACTTTACTGCTCCAAATAAAATTGTTGACATAAATCTCCAGTCCGATGACAACACATCAGAGTTCGAAAAATGTGCACCCACTGACATCTCCAATAATGATATTTTGACAATTCTTAGCAATTTAAAAAATAGCAATGCTATATGTCCGGACGGCTTATCCTCTGCATTCTATAAGAAATGTGCAGTTCAGTTAAGCCTACCTTTATCTCTGATCCTGAGTAAATCTCTGTCGTCTGGCAAATTGCCAACCTGCTGAAAAATGACAGAGTCATCTCAATTTTTAAGAAGGGTAATAGTGCAGACCCGTCGAACTACAGACCCATCTCACTAACTTGTGTACCTTATAGAATCCTTGAGCGTATCACAAAAAACAGAATTATGATTTATTTTTAAGCCATGGTCTGCTGTCTGATGACCAATTTGGATTCTTGCCAGGAAGGTCGACCATCCTTCAACTTCTGTGTTGTCTCAGTAACTGGACAAGGGCTCTGGAACGTGCAGAACCGAAGGATGTCGTACTGATTGACTTTGCTAAAGCCTTCGACTCTGTACCTCACCAAGAGCTGAGCCTTCCCAGCTAAAAAAAATTCTGTAGAAAAACTGCAGATGAAATCTGCAGAAAAACTTCAGAAATAATCTGCAGTTATTTGGCCACTTTCTGCAGATTTAAAACTGCAGTTTTTCTGCAGATTTGAAACTGCAGTTTTTCTGCAGAAGAGGAATTAGAGCAAAGAAAAATCATTTTCGAAACCTTAGTAGTCATTTCAGCTACCACTTTAGTATCAAGGAAAGTTAGAGATATTATTTATTATTGTAAACATACCAACGCCCAATCTATATACATCATATTAACACTGGCGATAGCCAGTGTTAGTAAGGGTCGACCTAGGACCTCTGTGTTATACTCTCAACTTTGAGAGCTTATAACTCCGTCAAAAGTAAACATCTTTAAACCAAATTTGGAATCTAGCCTTGACTAGTCAAGGCCTGTCTGCAGTCCAAAAATTGTGAAATTCGGTCCAGCCAAACCCGAGATGTAGACGGGGGCCAAATAGACAACTTCTTGTTCTGCTTCTTGTTGTTGTTGTTCTGGGGATACTTTCGTCTGTCCTCTCTACAGGTCAAACCATTTGTCCTATAAAGCTGGTGCTTAGCTCATTTTACAGGTATTGCTCTGTAGATGTGCCCTTTTCATAAGACCGTTTCTAATTGGTCAAGTGGTTCAGGGGTTACGGAGCTCTAAACCAGCAGATTGATTGTTTTACATTGTTTTAAACATTGTTATTATGCAACAATACCAATTAGAAAACGCCAGCTGCAAGACATAGACTGAAGATTAAAGGATTTGTTTCTATTGTTACCATTGTTGATAGCCAGATTAGTTACGGGTGAGCCAAGGGTCTCTTGTGTTAAACTATCAGCTTTGACCGTCAACTGCACTGTTTTACAGTTTAGCTGCAATTCTAAAAGTAACACGAATTAATAAACAAAAACGGAACGTTAAATGTTTAGAGTAAGGATCTAAAAGTCAAAACCTAGAAGGAACACGGACAAGCTTTGACAGTCAGGGTCTAGGTGTAAAATTTTGTCAGTAAGAGGCTGGTAAGCGTTAGACCCTTACTACCCGGTGGTTAGCTTAGTTCTAGTCTCTTCGGACTGAACGTGTGTATGAACGGTTGTAGCCGGTTTTCTTTGTTCTTAGAATATTGTTATGGAATTTTAAAAACATAATTTTCTTGTGAAGTTTGGAATTTTGTCTTTTGATGCTTTAGAATTTGTTATTATATTTCGTACATTTATGGTAGAGGATTATCATAATGTTCTCTGCTACGAATATGCTGGCATGTTACTAAATTAAAAAATAATTTTCAACGTAAAACAAAGCAGGAAATGTATAACCATACCACTTGATCATCACATGGGTCATTGTAGGAGGATTTCCAGTTTTTCGTCAAAATGTATTTATCGCTGACCACCGAGTAGTAAGGGTCTAATGCTTACCAGCCTCTTACTGACAAAACTTTACACCTAGACCCTGACTGTCAAAGCTTGTCCGTGTTCCTTCTAGGTTTTGACTTTTAGATCCTTACTCTAAACATTTAACGTTCCGTTTTTGTTTATTTCCTATTATACTCTTAGGTTACTTACAATAATGATAGCTGTAATTCAACTTTATATACCTAGCTAATCTCTAAGCGTAATCTGTGTGGGCCCAGGTCTTGTATTTTGTGGACATCCACTAAAGTAATGCAAATGTTAACGTGCCTTTAAACAATCAATCGGCATAATTACTTCTGCACACGTACAACATTTTTTGTCCCACCCAAACACGTTCACAATTTAATAAGTAAAACAACATAACATTTTTTGGCAATATCTGCAGAAAATCGACAGATTTTACCTCTTCAGCTTGCTGAGCGTGAATAAACTGCAGATTTCTTCTTCAGCTTTTCAGCCAATGAACATACTTTGAAAAACAATTATTATTTCCCTAGTCCTAACTGCTTTTTTAAAACATGTTGACAGGCTTCAAACTTCTTTAGAAAGTACAAAGAAAGTACGAATAAACAAGTATCTGTAGATAAAAGTTAACCCTTTAAGAACGGCAGTCAGGCTGAATTTGGTTATAATCAGGACTAGCAAAATGAACCAAAAAAAAAAAAACTTTTGACTGGCCTATACAAATAAATCGTCTCATACCCTGGAAATGGAGGAAAGAAGTTTGCGTCATTTTATCAGAGGCCTTTATATCCCCCTTTTAGCTTTAGTAGCAGTTGTGAAATAAAAATGTAAAAAAAAAACTACATTTTGCCGGCCCCCAGCCAGGCCGGCTAAAAATGGTTTCTTTTTTGCCTAAAACATACTTAACCTGATAATTTAGCATTACATTGTCCTCAAGTAATGTTCTCCCTGGAGGTTTTTTAGTTGCTTGTAGACGCCTGCTTGCATGACCCACTGCGCGTGTGCAGTCCTCCCTATATAAGCGAGAGCGTGGTTGGACTCGGCATACATTTTCCTCTCAATCTGTCAGACGGTGACTCGAGAGAGGAGGCAGGGCGAGCTTAGGTTAAGTATGTTTTAGGCAAAAAGGAAACCATTTTTAGCCGGCCTGGCTGGGGGCCGGCAAAATGTACTCTCTTTGTTTGCCAAACATATTAACCTGATAATTTAGCATTATCAGCAGACCACGTCAAAGCATGGTGGCGGGCACCGATCTGACGGGGCGCCCCGGGTTGCAAGCAGGCTTCCCCCAAAATTTTATTTAGAAAATTTCCTCTTTATTCAGAACAGGTGGTTGGAACAGGAATTTGGATCTCTTTCGTGGGATTTGTGGCCCTGAAAAGGACCGTTGTTTGAGGGTTCTTGCTTCCTTCAATGGATGGCTTGCTTCCTTCAATGGATGGCTTGCTTCCTTCTGGGTGGCTTGCTTCCGTCTGTGGATGGCTTGCTTCCGTCTGTGGATGGCTTGCTTCCATCTTTTGGGACGGCTTGCTTCTGCTTCGTTCTGAATGTGCTTAAGGGGGGTTGACCACGGTTCTGGCTGCGACGATTGGTCCCAGCCGGTGTAGTCCTTCTTCTTCCTTTGACATGTTCCTTAGGTAGTGTGACGTGAATGTCGTTGGATGTCGCCAGGAAGCGGCTTGTAGAATCTCTTCAATTGGGGTGGCGTTATGGTATGCCCATGAAGTCGACACTGCTCTAACCTCGTGTGCTGTTGCTCTCTGTCTGTTAAGGTTGGCTTTGTCATATGCGATGTCGATTGTTTTCTTAATCCAGCGGGAGATCATGGCCGTAAAGGTTTCTCCTGTTTGTAAATCGACGGGTAGGAAAAGTTGGTTTCTGCCCCTGCGAATGTTTTCGTGTTGGGTTCTCGTGAGGTAGAAACGAAGCGTCCGGATGGGGCATAGAAGGCGTTCCGGTTCATTCCCTGTTAGGTTCGTGAGTGCTGGAAAGGTTATAGGTTTTGTTTGTTCGGAGGGTTTTTGAGTTTTGTCTCGGAACCCCGATCTTGGGTGAAGGGTTACTGAAGAGAAATTTGGTCCAAAGATACAGTAGGCTGGGGCGGCTGACAGGGCTTGGATTTCGGAGCAGCGGACGCTGGCTGCTAATGTTACGAGGAAGACAGTTTTCCTCGTTAAGGGGTGTAGGGAGCTGTTTTGCATTGGTTCGTAGGGAGCTTCCATTAGTGATTGGAGTACGATCGAGAGATCCCAGTCCGCAATCTGTCTTCTTGAAGCAGGCCGATCGTTTTCAAAAGAGCGGAGGAGGGCCGAGATACGATAGTCATCTAGGAGTTTAGTCTTGTCTGCTGCTTTGAACACGGAGTTTAGGGCTGACCGATAAACGAGGATTGTAGAGCCTTTGAGCTTGTCGATGTCGAAGAGGTCGTTGAAGTATCTCAGCAGTTTAGGTAGAGTGGGGTTGACTGGATTGATTTCCCTTGTGAAACACCAATGAAACCATTTGGCCCAATGGCTGTCGTACATCTTGTTTGTTGATTCTCTGGTGGCTCTTGAGGCGATGCGGGTGGCATCATCTTTATGAATTCCTGCCTTCTTGAGGAGTTTGATGATAGTAGCCACGCGTGAAGGTTTAGGTTGGGGAGGTTTTGGTGAAGTTTCGACCCTTTTTGTTGTGACAGAAGATCTGGAAGATGAGGGAGGGATCTTGGGGTGTCTACTAGTAGTGACAGTAGGTGTGGGAACCACAGTGCTGATGGCCAGAATGGGGCTATTAGAAGAAAGAGGCTTTTGCTTTCTTATGCTTTTTGAAGTTCTTGGGGAAGCAGTTTGAAGGGTGGGAACAGGTAAGCATAGAGGTTGTGCCATGGATACGTCAGGGAGTCGACTGTCAGGGCTTGGTCGTCCGGGATCGGGCTGATGTAGTAGGGAAGTCTGGCATTGTGTCTCGTGGCGAATAGGTCGATCATGAGAGTTCCCCACGTATGAAGAGAGATTTGCAGATGGATTTCTTGAGGCACCACTCCCCTGTTGGTGGTGAACGTCGTGAGAGGGAGTCTGCAATGACGTTCCTGTTCCCTGGGATGTGGAGAGGCAGTAGGGTGATGTTGTTGGAGATGCAAAGGTTGAGAATCTCTGAAGTTAAGTTGTGGAGAAGTCTGGATTTGGTTCCACCTTGTTTCTTTATGTAGGCTAGTGCCGTGGTGTTGTCGGCTTGTATTTGGACGACTCGGTTTTTGATAGATGGGAGAAATTGCTGTAAAGCCAGGAAGATTGCATGAAGCTCGAGGAAGTTGATGTGCTGAAATTTTTCTTCCTGCCAAGTCCCCGATGTTTCCAGGTTGTTTAGGTGGGCTCCCCAGCCGTGGTTTGATGCATCCGTGAAGTTGATGAGGTTTGGGGGGTGGTTCGTGGAGAGGGTCCGATTTCGTGAGGTTCATGACGTCTGTCCACCAAAGGAGGCTGTTGCGAGGGAAGTCGTCGTGGAAGGAGAACTGGTGATCTGGGTTGAGATGAGGGTTTGACCACTTGTCGATCCGGTGGTGGTGGAAGGGTCTTACCATCCAGCGGCCGTAAGAAACAAGTGACGCCAGTGAGTCTAACTTCCCGATAAGAGAGTTTAGTTCCCGTAGGCAGAACGTTGGTTGAGACTGAAAGTGGCACATGTGACAGAGAAGCTCTTTTACTCTGTCGGGTGATGGAGAGATTAGGGCCGATGAGAGATTGAATGAGGCACCTAGGAACGTGAATTTTTGTTGCAGGGTGAGGTGAGATTTGGGGATGTTGACGCCGAAGCCCAGTTGGCTCAGTAAGCTGATTGTTCTGTCCCTGTCTTGTTCGAGACGGTGGGGATCCCGGTTGTGTAGGGCCCAGTCGTCGAGATATGCACTTGCTTTAATTTGATGTTGGTGGAGGTTTGCTAAGATTGGCTTCAAAATAGTGGTGAAGACTCTTGGAGCTGCGTTCAAACCGAAAGGAAGACAACGGAATTCGTAAACTTGGTTGTCGTAAATGTAACGGAAGAATTTTGTGGCGGCTGGGTGGAGAGGGACATGTAGGTATGCGTCTTCCAGGTCTATGGAGATCGTCCAGTCGTTCTGTGTGAAGGAGAGGCGTATGGATTCTAGTGTTTCCATTTTGAAGTGGGGATTGTCGATGTACTTGTTTAGTGGTTTCATATTGAAGATTAGCCTTTGACCCCCTGTTTTCTTTGGTCGGGTGAAGATGGAGCTGTAAAAGCCCGGACTCGGGTTTTGTTTTTTGATGATTGCATTCTTTGTTAGGAGGAGTGAGATTTCCGACGTGAGGGAGTATGAGACTGGGGTCGTGAAAGTCCACGGAGGTCTTGATGCGAGTGGTGGTCTTGAAAGAAAGGATGGCTGGAAGCCGTCTTTTATGATTGATAGTACTTCTTGGTTGTGCGACAGGAATTGTGGGACTGCGGGGTTTTGCGTCCTTGTCACGGAGGGCGAAGGCAAAGCCGGTTTTGAGACCTCTGTTTATTACTGGGGCGTCAGCAGATTCGGAAGGCTTGTATAGAAAAGCAACCTGGGACGGTGTTTTCGACGGTCTTAAGAAGGGATGCTAAAGGTATGGTCGGGTCGTTGTTGTTGTCGTCCGGGAAGTGGATATGCTTTGCGGGCGGTGACGGCATGTGGGAGTGTCGCGACATCGTGGTAGGGTCGTGCGACACAGTAGTGGGGTCGTGCGACATCAATGAGTGCTTGTGCTTCTTAGCCGGTGGCGCGGCGTCGTGCGACACACGTTTATGGTGTTCATGGCTTGAAGTAGAGGCGACCCAGTCACGAGTGTTGGCTTGCCGAACAGATGAGATGCACGACAGGGGAGGCATCGGTGTCTTTCCGGCAAAGTGGCTAAAGACCGAGTCGACGAGGTTGTGCGCTTCACTGCGTGTGACGCTGTGTTGTCTGCGCGACGAACTGGAAGATAAGTCAAGCGGCGAGTCGTCGGGTGGTTGACCGGCATGAGCCATGGCTTCTCGGAACTTCTGCTTGGCGTCCCGAAGCAGCGCTTTGGCGTGTCGCACGTCTTCTGCCAAGACCGATAGAGCGGGAGGGGGCGGCGTGCAATGGCCGTCTTGCGGCGGAGAGTCGTCGTCGGTGTCGCCGTTGCCGACATGCACGTCCCGTACTAAGCCGGGCGCGCAGCGGTCGACGCAGGCGGAAAGGATGGCCGGAGGAGAGAGAGCAGCATCCGAGGCAAGAGCAGTGTCGCACGGTGCGACATCCATCATTGGCGAGGGGCGGTCGAAAATCCAAAATCTAAGTGGGAGACGAGGTGACGTGACGGAACCTCTGGAGGAAAATGAATGCCGAGTCCAACCACGCTCTCGCTTATATAGGGAGGACTGCGCACGCGCAGTGGGTCATGCAGGCAGGCGTCTACAAGCAACTAAAAAACCTCCAGGGAGAATATTAATTGAGGACAATGTAATGCTAAATTATCAGGTTAATATGTTTGGCAAACAAAGAAACGTAAAGTTGTGTTGTGGTTTTTTTATTAGAATTTCAGAACTGTTACGGACAACTTTAAAAAATGACGTAAGTTCGGGCATGGCGTGTGCTGTCAACATTTCTATTTAAAATATCAATTTCTGACTTTCACCTAAAAAAATCACGGTCAACAATATATTAATTACCATAAAAAGTGATAATAATTATTTCATACCTCCAAAGGGCAGTCATTCGTTATCATATTGTTGTGACTGTTAAACATCTTGAAGCACCACTCACGTTTTCGTAATTTGTATACGGTTTGGCCACCCGGCTGATATCGTGGTTCCGGAACAAACGTGACCAAAACTTACCTGAGGATTTCTTACATAGTAGGGAAACTGTCCTATAAAATGTTGTTTGCTGTCAACCACAAGGTATTGTAATCCTAAAATATTGCTTCAGCAACAATTAAAATACGTTTAATAAGAATTTTTTTTTAAATTTGTTGGGGAATGTTGCACTACATGATCGTTGTTCTACTCTGTATTTAGCACTGCGCTGTTCCAACTATTTTTCCGGCGATCAAAATCGTAATAACTACTTAAAATTAAAGTGCGCTGAAAATTACTTCCTTCTGGCCCCTCAATACGGTCAGCATGACAGTGGGACCTTCGAATATCTTCATTTTTTTCCTTAAAAATCCAATCCTCCATATTCATAATATCTAATCCTTGTTTGGAAATTTCCACATTTACAAGTTTTCAAACTTTCCATCGCAGACGAATTTTCGGATACTACTGTTCTGGAGGGAATGGGCGCTTTTCAGGCACACAGGTTCTTAAAGGGTTAATAAACCTGCTGACTTGCATAATCTACCATATTTTATATTATGTAGTGTTGTTGCATACATTTTCGTAAAATTTGAAAGTACACCACGCTTCGTTTCTGCCAAGCTCTGAGAATGAGCAATAACTTCAGAAATTCTACAGATTTCATCTTCGGCTTACAGTTTACAACATTGGCAGAAATTTTGCATATTTTATTTTCACCTAGCTGAGAGTGAACAACATCTGCAGAAATTCTGCAGATTTTACATTCAGCTTTCAGAAAATAAACAATAACTGCAGAAATTCTGCAGATTTTATATTCACCTGCTGAGAGTGAACAACAAACTGCAGAAACTCAGCAGATTTTATCTTTGCATGCTGAGGGTGAACTGCAAATAATCTGCAGATTTTATCTTCACTTGCTGAGAGGTGAAGAAGAAACTGCAGAAAATCTGCAGATTTTATCTTCACTTGCTGAGAGGTGAAGAAGAAACTGCAGAAAATCTGCAGATTTTATCTTCACTTGCTGACAGGTGAAGAAGAAACTGCAGAAAATCTGAAGATTTTTTCTTCAATTCTTGAGAGTGAACAACAAACTGCAGAAAATCTACAGATTTTATCTTCACTTTACTGAGACTGAACAACAAACTGCAGAAATTCTACAGAATTCTGCAGTTTTTCTGCAGATCCTTTAATTTTCTGGAGTTTTTCTGCAGAATATTTTTAGCTGGGTTAAACTCTTAAATTATGGTATTGGGGGTCATATTCTTAGATGGATAAACGACTTCCTATCAAATAGACCGCAACAGGTCTGTGTAGGAGAAACAACTTCTAAAGAATGTTATGTTATAAGTGGTGTTCCCCAGGGTTCAGTTCTGGGTCCGTTACTCGTTCTGGTCTATATTAATGATCTAAAAATCTCTAATCCGCACATAGTTACCCCAAAATTTGCTGATGACGGTAAGTTCTATAATAAGAGTATGACCACTGAGGACCATCATGCATTGTCCTCGTCCTTGCTAGACTTGGAACTATGGTCAAAAAAATGGAACTTAGCCTTGTCCAGTCGAAAATGTAAAGTTTTCCACATTGGTAAAAAAAAAAGGAGTTTTTGGACTATGCACTTTACGGAAGTTTTCTGAATCATGTTACTGTAGTTAAAGACCTAGGTGTCTGGTTCTCCAGTGACCTTAAAAGTGGATCTCACTGTGATAATACCGTGAAGATTGCACGGCAGAAAACGGCCATTATTAGGAGATGTTTTACCTCTGGTGATCGGAATACGCTAGTATGGGCTTTTAACACTTAAGTGAGACCAATTCTGGAGTATGCTTGTCAAGTCTGGTCTCCACATCTAGTAAAGTATATTAATCTCATAGAGTCTGTCCAGAGGAGATTCACAAAATATTTGCTAAAACGTATACAGAGCGCTTAAAAATCCTAAATCTTGACTCTCTTGACTCTCTTGAAATTAGAAGGCTAAGACTGTAGCTAAACTTAACATACTCAATTCTGCATGGCCTTACAAACATTAACAGTAACTTTTTTTTTCAAAAAAGGGAAGGTGAATACACGAGGGGTCACCGACTTAAACTTGTCGTTAAACAAATTAAGCGAGATTGTTGTTAGTTCTTTTTCTCAAATCGGGTTGTTGGTCCGTGGAATGCACTCCCTGCTGATGTTGCCCAGGCACCTACATTAGCAACTTTCAAATCTAGGCTAAAAGGCGTTGATCTGACGAAATACGTAACCAATTTTTAATGGCATTTTATAATTATTTGGGACAAAGGGATTACCGGCTTTGTTACATTTGATATTGTTTTAGTTTTATGTATTAGGTAAAGTTAAGTGGATACAACCAATCCCTTCTTTATCCTTTTGTGTTTAGAGTCACAATAAATTGTACATTATTATTATTATAGTTATATCCATATTTTTATTTTATTTTTTATTTTTAAATCTGACCATTGTTCACTGAACAGTATTTTTATGTGCGTGCGTTCTTTTATTGTTTTATATAATTTTAATATAATACATTATTTTGTACAGTTTTTATTGTTACTACATTGGTGGTTTTAATTAGTTTGCTTTTATGATGTTTTATGGAGCTTTTATTATTAATTATTGCTTGCTTGTGTAATGTAGTAACATCACCTTATGTTGGTTAACATTTAAAAAAATTTTAATTAGTGACAGCGTGTGATAATTGGCCAGCTCCCAATCCCTGCCTTTGCCAAAACCAAAAAACATCGGTGACCTTTGCGTCCCTGGTAGGTCTAACCTTGGTGGTAAGGCAATCGTGACCTTACCCAACCTACCTATTCCAATTCATTTGGCCATGCTATTTTTAAACTTGTTTTTTGTTTAACTTGTACGGATGCTTTTAATTTGTTCTTTTTCATTTTAATAATCCCACTCTTTGCCACACCATCCCATCTTACTTTTAATCTTCAAATATATACTGATATCCCATTTTTAGGCTGGCAGTCAGTGACCCACTGGGTCCTTGCCAGTCCTATTTCTCCAGCAACAAATTATTATTATTATTATTATTATTATATATAAAAAAAAAACATATTACAGCGTCAAAAATGACCGCCATGCCACATACGAATCTGTAGCATCTCCGGAACTAATGTATATCAATCAAGGCCCGCTGAGATAGTAGCTGTGCTCCACATGGATCCATGCATCCATGGAGTGGAGCACAGCTACTATCTCAATGGGCCTTGATATCAATATTATCCTGCGACTTATTGTTGAAAATCTAAACACACGCTAGTGTGTTGCCGCCAAGTAACAGTAGATCATCCCACTGTAGAATTCCGATTGTTAAAAAATTGATTGTCAATGTAAAAAGGCGGCTCACTAGCAGACATATGTCTGTTAACTGTAAGCAACTGAAAGCATATTTTGGCGTGTTGAGGATAAATGCCAATGCGACGGAAATGTTTCAAATTGTGGAAAATGTAAGGAGAATGGTCAGAGATTAGGAAAAACTAAAATTTAAAGGATGCCAATGCGATGGCAATGTTTCAAATTGTGGAAAATGTAAGGGGAAGGGTTAGAGATTAAGAAAAATTAAAATTTAAAGGATGAGTGTCCACCAATCATAGAGAAAAAGATGCGTCAATAACGTTGTTTTTATGTTACTGTCTAGCTAGCTAATAAGATTTCCCCCATGTTAAATCCCATAGACTTTTTGCTCATGGCTAGCACAAAATTGAGAAGGCCTACGATGCTGAACTTTTGCACACGAATGCATGGTGATCTGAGCATGGTCCTTTTGTTGGTTTGGGGTTGTAGGGGTCAGGACAAATGCGTGGGAGGGTTTTGAAATTCGCCACCAGGGAATTTAAATTTCGTTTCTTTTCCAAGTTGCTACCAAAGATTTCACGCAACAAGGGCTTGAACAATCAACACTGGTCTTTAGATGATTGTAAAAGTCTGGACGAACTAAAAGCTGAACTGTAATGAAGGACAAAATAAAAAACATTAACGTTGCCGTGGATTACGTAAGAATAAAGGAATGCACGTTAGGTGATGGTTTCGCAACAATAGGAGCATCCATGACCAAGCGTGGTTTTACTAATAACCCGAAAATAAAATGCTTCGCGTTCCTCTAACGGGGGTTTCTGTATGACTAAATGTGAACGAAGAAAGCAAACGAAAAAATCCTCAATTTTGCTGATGTAACGGCTAATTATTAAAAGATATGAAATGCCTCCAAAAAGAAAGAAGAGCGGAATATAAGATGGTGCGTTGACTTTTTGTAAGTTATCAGTTCTTAGTTACATGTGTCTATCAACTGCAAGCCACTAAAAGCGTAGCTTGTCATAAATCTTGAAAAATCTTGAAATCTTGAAAAAGTAAGGGAAAGGTACAAGAATAAACAAAACAACTAAAGGGCATGCGCTGATTGAGTGAGCCAAGGGAACGAATTCAGCGATTGCTAGCCAGTGTCTGCAAAAATGGGAATGAAGAAACGTAAGCATGTGAAGAATGCTTGTACAATAAATTAAGCCATGTCAATTTGGCTAATCAAACCGCTAATTGGTAATGATAAATTTGAAAATTATCAATGTGAAAATTTATAGATAGGTATGAAATTCCTCCAGGAAAAAGGTACAGATGAAGATAAGACGGTGTAACCTTTTGTACGTTCACAGTCCTATGAAAGTTGTAATATCCACCCAAAACCAAAACTGGTAGAAAAACCCGCCAAGTTTCCAAAAACGATCGGCCTTTGAAGGTAGTGATATCATTCCACCAGGGAAAGGCCGCCAAGCTTAATCCTATTAGCCAAGTTAATCGCACCGAATAATACTTTGGACGTTAAATGAAAACGTGAAGATTGCTACCGCTAGTAGCAATCTTCTAGTTTTTATTTAACTTTCGAACTATTAGTATGTGCGATTAACTTGGCTAATAGGATTAAGCTTGGCAGCTTTTCCCTGGTGGAATGATATCACTACCTTCAAAGGCCGATCGTTTTTGGAAACTTGGTGGGTTTTTCTACCAGTTTTGGTTTTGGGTGGCTATAGTTTACTTTGCGAAAAGAACTGCTAGCACAATGTATGCCATAAGTCTTTTTGTTTAATTTGAAGGAAAACATACACATAATTATTGCCCCTTTATACGTGTAATTAAAGTTGGTTTTATTCTGTATTGTGTTACCTATCGTATCAAAAACCAAAACTGGTAAAAGGGGCCGCCAAGTTCCGAATGGTTCGGCCCTTCAAAGGAGTGATATCAACACACCAAAACATTCGCCAAGTTAATCGCACCGCTTAATACTTCGAAGGTTAGGTGAAAACCAGAACAGTGCTACCAATGTTCAAGTTTTCATTTAACGTCCAAAGTATTATTCGGTGCGATTAAGTTGGCAAATGTTTTGGTGTGTTTATATCACTCCTTTGAACGGCCGAACCATTCGGAACTTGGCGACCCCCTTTTACCAGTTTTGGTTTTTGATATGATATCAGTCCTTTTTTTTAATTGTGTATTAGACTCAACTTCACTACCGTGCAGATATGTAATAAAGTGGCACGTCAACAAGAAATTGGTTTTCCAAAATTTGATACTACCTTTTGCCTATAGGCCGAACCATTCTCAACTTGGTCACCTACTTATAGGTTTTTAGTTTGGTTTTAATTTTGTTTGATTTGTTTTATTTCTTTAGTTTTGGTGTGATATCACTCCTTTGAAGAGCCTAACCACTCTCAACTTCGTGGCCACTTCACTAGTTATTGGCTTTGTTTATTTTGCTTTGTTTGTTGGTTTATGTTTCGTGAATTGGACGTGAATAGAATTTCCGAATTTATTTCATCGTGACACACTAGTGTGTGTGTCTAGGCACGCACGTTAGTATGCACGTCGCTGTCATTGTCCGAACTTTGGCTGTCCAATGAGAGACGATGCCGACAATACTAACAATGGTTATAACAATATTTTCGTACTTACGCGCTATCCCACGCCATCCTCGTTACACCTCTAGGCTCTAAACCATAAAAGGTACGCAGTTCGTATCGTACTGCAGCCATTCGTCCTATTTCATAGCTGGAAGCCTTCCCGTTATCTCGGTATCGATGAATAATCACCCTATGGAAATTAACATGGGGATGAACAGACTAGAATTAGGTAGAAGCTAGCTCGCTAGCTAGCTAGTTATCCACCCAAAACCAAACCTGGTATAAGAGAAGCCGCCAAGTTTCCAAAAAGGGTCGGCTTTTCAAAGTAGTGATATCATTCAACCAGGGAAACGCCGCCAAGGTTAATCCTATTAGCCAAGTTAATCGAACCTACTAATAATTCCAAAGTTAAATGAAAACTAGAAGATTGCTACTAGCGGTAGCAATCTTCAAGTTTTCATTTACCGTCCACAGTATTATTCCGCGCGATTAACTTGGCTAATAAGATGAACCTTAGCGGCGTTTCCCCGGTTGAATGATATCACTACGTCGAAAGGCCGACCCTTTTTGGAAACTTGGCGGCTGCTCTTATACCGGGTTTGGTTTTGGGTGGATATTACAACTTTCATAGGCCTGTGAATACAAAGAATTACACTGTTTAATAGTCACCTCTACCTTTTTTGTCTGGAGTGTCTATAAAATTTAAAATTCATAATTCACAATTTTACGTATGTCATTGCCCAATTAGCCGTTATACCAGCCAAATGAACACGGCTTATTGCATGCCCATGTTTCACATGATTAAATCTATTTAACACGATTTTCGTTCGTTTCACTCACTCAATCAGCGCATCCTCCTTCACTTGGCCCTCCCGAGGTTAACGTTAATCATTCAATCATGACCACATACTACAACTTCACGGAATGGTAAATGTTCATACAGTTCTAATATTCTGGTGGCAGATGAAGATTACTAAAACTAATCAACTCACCAGCTGTTTAAAATTACTCGTTACTTACACAAGACTGCAAGAACAGTAAGTCTACATAAAATAAAATGTCCGCGTAACGTTATTAAGGACACTTTTTCTCCATAAAGAACACGTTCCGACCTGTGCTGACGATGTGCATTTTATTTCCTAATCTTCTTTCCATCAAAATTGACCCTTTTATCGTGGTGGGGCAAATAATTCAGTTTGGATTCGTGTACCGTAAAAAAAAAGACCAAACCTTTGCAATAAAAGTTAAAGATATCATACACGGCGATAGCTGTGTATATATATGATTGAAGTCCTCTCTCCAGCAAAACTAAAACTACTAATTTCTCCTATTCAATATATTTCGACCAAACTTGGCCGGATAGTAGACAGCAACTTTTCCAAACTTTACACCAACTTTTACGCAATTCCGTGCAAGAGTAAACGTAGGGAGCCACACGTAAATTTGAAAACTGTTCTCTTGTTGTTGTTCTTGTTCTGGTTCTTGTTCTTGTTCTTGTTCTTGGCTGACATGGTTTCAGAAAAAAACTACTGCACCTACCTAAAATCTGAAACATGATCTGAGCCAGAAACTTCCCTTACAGTGACCACTTTTTCAATTAGTCCATCCATTCCGGAATTACGGGACTCTAAAGGTTCATTTTGATTGTTTTACGTTGTTTTAACCACGGTATTTAGGGAGTATTCGTGCATGCAACAATCGACTGCATGCATAAACCTTTATTGAGCGACACCATAGCCGTAAAAAAGGTACACGGATTACAAACAAAACGTCACGTGTGCCGTAAAAAAAGGGGTTATATGATTGAAGTTTCATTTTACTTGGTAAAATGTACACGGATAAAAATTGGTGATTTTTAATTGAAATAATCAAATGTACAATTCAGAAAATTCCATCTGTCTTAAGTGTTGTTGTGCTTTTACCAATCATATATGTTACGTAAAGCACAACAGCACTTAAAAGACGTACGTCCCTCAAGCAGAATACCCGAAGAGCTATGTTACCCCTATCATGTGTGTCCGCCGAATACCACATCTGGGTGCATCTGTACGTAACATGAGACAAAGAACGCAGTGACAGCTCAGCAGCCAGTAGTTTAACCATCCTTTGCTTAACCTAGTTCAGAAGGTCCAAAACTCTTCCGTTAGTTTTATTTTTAATAATAAAAAGTAGCAGAGCATCAGTGAATATATATAAAAATAACAAGTGGATTTCTACTGAAAACAAAAAAACAAACATTCATTTGGGATGGTCTACAAGACACTTAAATTTAAAGAATGATTGTTTGACCTTTATAACTCTGCTATTACAGCTCAAAACTTAGTCCTTCCACACTCACCTGCAAATACGTTTTCACCCCTGCCAGTCTACGAGCTAATAAATGCCAATCTTCTTTTTTCTCTCAGAGACTGGAGTTATGGAACGATATTTCTGCAGTAACCAAGAGCACCCCTTCTGTGCATTTAAAAACCGCATTTACCATCATTTCTTATATTCCTAGTGTGGTCACTCTATCCCCCTAATCTGTACCTAATCCGGTCCCCTCTCCTTTCCCTGTTTCCTGTTGTTATCTGCATTTGGACACGCTGCACTGCTGACGTTTTCTTTTCTTGCCGATCTCGCGAATCAAGTTTTTCCCCACTTCAATTGCTTTTTGTGTATTTTAACGTGCATGTATTTTATGTGTTTTCAGTTTTAGTGTTTTGTACAGCCGCGTACCGTCTGAGAAGGCTATTGCAACGACTTTGTCCGTCCGTTTCTTTTTTCAACTTCGGAACGGCACCAGACAGAGACGACCATGATTTGCAACGTTAGATTCAGTGTCAACAGTTAGTTAAAAAACACGGCAAATTAAAATTTCGTTACTTATAGCTAATAGGCTTTTTAGACGTACTATAGATGAAATATTAACATTTGATCGTCGAATTGAAATCCAAAGGATAACACGCAGTCGTAAAAACAAAAGGATTTCAGCTTCGTCTAAAGTATTCTTATCACATTGTTGCATGAATGAATAGTCCATCGAACCAAATTCTCCATTAGGCCTATCTGTTACTGACGAAATTTAAACCGCAGTTTAAAAAATTAGGCCTAAAATCACGTCAAGTTGCTACAAGTCGCTGCTGACGTCATCAACAACACTATAATGTGACGTCTCTCCATTGCGTCTCTTCATTGCGTCTCTCCGTTCACTTCCCAACCACCACTGATACGTTGCGTATTACGTTGTAACACTGTAACTGTGTGCCCGGAGGCACACCATGTTCCAAAAAAGAATAGGCTTACAGTACATCCAAATTTCTGTTAGCTGCTACTCACGAAATTAAAACTGCAGGTAAAGATTAGGCCTAAAAGTTGACAATTGCGCCGAAAATGTAAAACGGGCCTAAAAGCTAACACATTTTTAACCGGCAATTGTAATGTTTTTAGATCATGCAATAAAGATCGCTGTTCAGTGCGTAATAGTGACGAGTGCCTCAACATTGGAAGTGGCGGAACTGTACAGAAAACCGGTTGCGACTAGGCAGCCGCTGTAGCCGCTTGTTAATAATTAGCTTATATTTTGTCTGTTATTTGTTTTTGTTTAGGTTGGGTATAAGACTTGGCATTATAGTATAAACCTTGCCCTTTGTAAACACTTTGCGACTGTCAATTGCATGCTTATTTTCTAAATGGCAATATTTTGTTTGGAATAAAGGTTATTATCATCATTATTATTATTATTAATTTATTACTATAAATCCACTAGTAATCATCCTGCTGTCACAATTAGTACTCTTAACTGCAGTGGAGCAAATTGGACCCAAGCCATTTCCAAAGCCGCATTACATGCTCTCAGCACCACTGCTGTACTCGAGGCAGAGGCTCCAATTAAAACTACACCACTGTAGTTCACGAAGGAAAGAACGTAGTTATGCAACGTAGTTCGACGAGCAGAGAACGTTCCCCCAGTCAATACCAACCACCCTCCATAAAACAGCATTACACAGAAAAATTGACCACTATGCTAGCAGTGAAATGCACCGACTACCTCAACAGGACTAGAACCAAACTCCCAAGTACACCAACATTTGAATGAACCGGATGGAAGTACTGTGAAAGTAGACCAGCCCCATAAGACGTGGGCGTCCCTTTCGAAAGAGGAGCACCTCAGATGTAGAGAAAAACATTCGGAGGCCGCGCGCCCATAACCTACTGGAAGAATCAAGGAGTTCTGGAGCCAACTGCAGATCATTTTGATGGACTTTTCCATGCCCATCAAAGTGATCTGCGGTTGGCTCCTAAGCAACTTTGATGGACTCAACCCAGGCGATGTCGTCACAAAAAATCACATAGAAACACGAAAACGTAAATACTTTACCAAACCCTCCACAAAAAAGAAGGATAAAAATCCCCTTCTAACCTCAAAATCCGGGGACGAATTATAAATTCAATGGTCGACTCTCGATTGAAAAAGTAATCGAATTTACTTCTTCACACTCCAACAATATTTACAAACACAAAATTTCACAACGAGACATCAATCACACGAATTTGTCCCACAAGCCGGCAAAGAGCGTCTCCACCGCTTGTAGCATCCTTTTGCGAGTGTCTGTCTTGGCGGTAAAATGTTTTTACAACTTATAGTAATTTTTCCCGCCACGCCATATGTTACAATTGCGAATGAATGGAATGTCCGTTTCCTGTAGAAAGTATGTCGCATCACGCGTTTTAACTGCTGGCAAAAGTATCAAGTTGATGTTCTATTCCGAATGTGGTAATTACCCCTTAATTACAGGTAAATGGTTAATGACACCAATTTTGACTTCGAATACATGAACCTGCAGCCGATTCTTACACCTCCAACCCTTGTTTAAGAATTGTTTCAAAAACAAATCATGGTTAGCCACAAGTCACTAGTGATTTTAATCACCAGGATGGCACAAAGAAGGCTTCTGACCACAAACATTTGGAAAACACCACATCGTCACCACAGCCTTCCTTCTTGCGCACACACAGCCATCTAGCACTGCACTACATTTCACCAGCATCACGTTTTACTGCTTCACCAACCGAACACAGAACTGCTTCACCACTTCACCAACACAACACAGCACCGTTCACCACTTTACGAAATGTTAGCAACACAGCACCGTTCACCACTTCACCAACACAACACAGCACCGCTTCACCACTTCACCACTTCACCAAACGTTTGCAACACAGCAACAGGGCTGGCACTACACCAAATTGTCCCACTGACAACACCATGCGTTGCACCCAAAAACGCACCCCTTCTTCCTCGATTACATTCTTTAACAAGCAATCCATCCACTTATACTTTTCGCACACCATAAGAAAGCTTAATTAGACTTTCTTTTCGCTCCTTCACAACTCAAACCGATCTCAACACACCACTGTACCACACAACAAACCACACCAAACAAACAAACCTGCAGTTGCGGATCAACAGTTACTCAGTTCACTACCGAAGAACAAACAAACATGCAAGGCAACCCCCCCCCCTTCCACACTTGGTACTAGGGCGTTTGCAAATCCCCAAAAATAAAAAAATAAATATTTACACACACATCAAGATACTACTTCCTCAACCAGAAGGCTGCTAAGTGCATCAGCGTTAGCATTTTCTATGCTGTTCTATGCAAAAAGTCAAATCCTGTAAAAAAAAAAAAAGCTAACGTAACAGTCTACCATTGTTGTTCCCCTGCGTTCTGAGCCAAACCATTGGATTATGGTCTGTTTGAAAAATAAATTTAAACAGGCATTAGCTTCTTTATCACCCATATAAATGCTAAACATTCTTTTTCAATTGTACTCCACCCCAGTTCTTGTTTGTTAGGCTTTCTAGAAAGAAACAATACAGGATGTTCTTTCCCATCATCCCCATCCTGAGACAATACCTAAGCAATACCCCTGTCAAATGCATCAGTTTGAACTTTGTACACTTTATTTTGGTTAGGTGCCGACAATACAGGAGGAGAAGCCAGTATTTCTTTTAGCTTACTGAAAGCCCTGCCACAAAACTCATCCCAAACTACCTTTTCTGGCACCTCCTTTTTTAGCCTGTTTGTAAATGGCAAAACCAACTGGGCATAGTCACGCACGTACTGTGAATAATAGCCCATGAGTTCTATATACAGACTTTATATCTTTATTACTTTTGATTATGGGTAACTCAACAATTGCTCGTATCTTGACATCCGATGGTCACCTACATACCCCTCCTACTTTCTGACCCAAAAACATAGCATGCTGCATACCTAGCTGACATTTCTTAGGATTGATAGCAATACTACCCTCCTTAACGTCGCGTAAAAATGCCAAAACATGCTCCAAATGCCCAGGCCAATCAGTTGCAATCACTGGCACATAGTCCAAGAATGGCCTAGCAAACTCGTAAATATCCCTTCATACTTCAGTCATCAAGCGCTGAAAGTAGAACGTTGCGTTGACCAGTCCCATGTTCATTTTTAAATACTCAAACACACCTAAATGAGTATTTATGGACGTCATCTTGATGGCCCTGAGCGAATTTGGAATGTGCGAAAAACCCCTGACTAGGTCAAACGCAGAGATAACCTTTGCTGCCGCTATCCACTCAATTATTTATTCCAAATTGGGCATTGGGAACCTCTGCACCTTAGCCCCTCCGTTCAATTCCCTGTAATCTGCAACAGGCCTTTTTCCCTCTTCAGTCACTATCAAAATAGGTGAAGCATTATAGCTCTTCGCAGGCCTAGTCACTCCTAATGCCAACATCCTATTTATTTCCGTTGCAATTAGTTCTTTCTGCTTGGGTGAGTACCGGTGCAATTGCTTTTGTGCCATTACTTCCCGGTACATTTCAATGTCGATTTTAACCAAGTCGGTGGTGCCCAGCTCGTAAGAGAACACCCCCGGAACTTGGTTAAAAACCCTGATCAAATCATGATTTCTGTTCGTCCGACAGAGGCCCAACCTTTGCCACCTCTATCACTTCCTTGCCTGTAAAATAACCTCTTTTTCCACCTCAATCCCACGTATGTCTCTCTAATTCCATGCCAGTTTCTGTTTCCTCACCCTTTCGTTCTAGTTCATGCACACCAATTTGTTTATGGTTGTGACCTCCTCATAAAACGGTTTCATTAAGTTAGCATGGTACATTTTCACTTTGTCACCATTTTTGCCCATTTTTATCCTGCAACTTACCTCACCAACCTTCCCTAAAATTTCATATGGGTCTTTCCAAAATGCTGCTAACTTGTCCTTACGATCCATTTTTAACAATAATACCTTACTCCTAGGCTCATACTCACGTAATCTTGCCTGTTTGTCGTAATAAACTTTATTGCGCCGTTGTGCTGCCATTGTTGCAGTTTTCGCCATTTCCTTTACAGTCTCCCAATCGTTTAATCTTTCTACCACATAGTCCGCCACAGTAGGATATACATGCACCTCCTTGCCTAACCATTTTCTCCTTAACAATGTAAGTGCGGTCCTTACATTCGTACCATACACCAATTCTGCTGGCGTAAAGTTTGTCGTTTCACATGGGGTCGAGCGAATGACGAACATTGCAGGAGCCAGAGCATCCTCCCATTCCTCCGGTTACTCAGCCACCAGGGCTCTGATGATGTCCTTTAATGTCCGGTGCATCCTCTCCACCGCTTGCGATTGTATGTGATACGGAGTGCTATTAAATTAGATTAACACCACACCTCTCAAGAAAGCATGTCGTCAGTTCCGATACAAATGGTTTTCCGAGGTCGGCGTGGAGAAATCCAGGGAAGCCTACCCTTGAAAATATCCCAAGCAGCTCGTTCACCACCATGTGTGAATCTGCTTCCTTTACTAACACTGCTTCTGGATACCTTGTAGCAATGTCCAACACTGTCAAAACATACTTATCTCCCTTTGATGTCTGCTTGAGCGGTCCCACAAAATCTACCACTACCTTAAAAAAAGATTCCGCACAAGCACCATTTCTTGTTTACCTTTCTTTACACCTTTACCATTTTTCTGACATATTTCACAGTTTCTAACCCAATCCTTTACTTGCTTACACATTCCCGGCCAGTAAAATAGCTCCTGTAACCTCGCTACAGTCTTTTTCTTTGCCATGTGTCCAAAATAAGCATTTCCATGAGCCATTTTAACTAGCTTCTCAGTCAAAGCCTGTGGTACAACCACCTGATCATACAATTTTCTACCATTTTCCGATGCCGATTTCCTCCTTAACACTCCATCTTTCCAAAACAGGGATGTACCTTTACTATCCGCTGCAATCCTGCACCCTTCCAAACTCGAGTCAAGTAATTGACCTTGTAGCAATTCACTCGCTTCAACAGCCAGCAACTCCCCAAATCCAGCTGTCATTAAACCAGGCCTTTCACTTTTGGTAACCTTTTTCTTCTCTTTTTTTTTGTTTACATCCCGTTTGGCCACAATAGTTTCTTTATTGACTAACGTCTGTGGTTTATCAAGAATTGTCACCTTTGCTTCCTCCTCATTAAATTCGACCTTGGGCTTATTTTCGAACTGTGCAGTCTTTGGGCAAATGCAACATTCGTTACCAATTCTACCGCCTCATTATCCTCTATTAAAAAAAGAGAATTCAGTACATCAGGGTCAACAAAGCTGTCAATAGCTTGTTCATTTGACTTAACCCTTTTTTGCCATTCGTCATTTGCCTCGTGACCGCATTTAAAGGCACGTGTACTCGATTTGGTTTAAACTGCAATAACTGATGTGACGTTTGGCTCAGTAAAAAGTCATAACCATCCTCATTAACGTAAGGCGACACCCCACAGACCAAAGTGATTGTGCCCTCCTCAGTCTCAAATTTCACCTTTGCCAACGGGAGCTTCGTTACACCTTGATGAAATCACTGAGGACAGCACAACCCTTTCCCTTGTGTATGCCTGAGGTCCGACCTTTTTACTAGACACCACATCAATAAACGCCCCCGTGTTTAATCAATAGCTGCCACTGACACCATTTATTTTACACGGTTTCGTAAACTCACTTTCTACTGACTGCTTCCCTACAATATCTTTTTCTCCACTAACCTTCTTTCCACTGTGTACATTGCTAAACTGCCTACAAACATTTCCAATTGGAGTTTTAGCATTATTCTTGGGGCAATCCCGCCTTAAATAGGAAGTCGAGCCACAAACATGGCAGTTCCGTGGTTCGTCTGTCTTTAAAGGTACTCTCCCTCCAATATGACCATTAGTCCCTGCTTGCGGCCTAGCATGAGCATTTCCCGCCGAAGCAGTACTATTGTTACTACCACCTGAACCATTTGAACCATTTGTACCATTGATATTATTGCCACCATTTTGGTTATTCTCGCCAGAATGATAATTCGCACTACGATTACCACCATTTTGCCCAATCCTTGGTCGATACCTTCCATTACCATTATTACCACTGTTTCAGTAATAATTTCTACACTGTGGTCCACCACTACCCCTATCCAAACCACTCCCCGTGTCTTAAAACTGCTTCCTGACGATTTGCACAATAATCGTCAGCAAGAGAAGCCAGGCTCAAAACAGATTCCTGCTTGCCTTTATCGATTAAACATACCCATATCGGATTCGGCACTTTGTTCAAAAAATCCTCTATCAATATTTGCTGAAACAGTTTTTTAAACGATTCCTCGCAATACAATTCCTTAACACATTTAGTGCCTAAGGTAGTAAGATTATGAGAAAAGTCTAAGTACGTCTGCTTATCAGACTTTTGAGCAGTTCTAAATTGCTGATGTAAGCATTGTTCTCTGACTGAAGGGCTTTAACACAAACGTCGTACTGTGCAAAGTCGTTATCAGATAGCCTCATAAGATGTTCCCTCACCTTTCCCGTCAATAACGACAACAATCTAAATGACCATTCCTCCCTTTTAAAACCCATTCTTTCACAAATTTGCTTAAACCCCGACAAGAATGTTAAAACACTGTCCTCTTTCTCCCTAAAAGGCTGGCACAATTTAGACATGTCATACTTCTTTGCAATTTGAACAGACTCTGCTTTAACACTTAACTGTTTTTCCTTAAATTCTAAGTCCTTCTATTGAACTTCGTCATAGTGACGCCAAGCGTCCTCACTAATTTGTCGCTCCTGACCATTTGTTCCCTCTTTAAACTGCTGTTCCTGCTCCTATTTCTGCCTTTCAAACTGGAACTTTTGTGCATCCTGCTCACTTTCTTAGCTAACCTTTCTCTAAGTCAGCTTCTCTAGCAAATGTTTTCCCTTTCAAAAGCTACAGTTTGTTCCCTTAATTCACTTTCCTTCTTTAATTTGTCTCTTGCTAAATCGTCTTCCCTCTCCTTTAAATCCTCCTCCCTCTTTAATTCTTCTTCCCTAATCTGCAACTTCCTACTAACTCCCTTCTTTCAATCGCTCTTACTTTTTCGTGCAACTCCCTCTCTTTTCGTTCTTCTTTTTCCATTAACTCCCTCTCTTATTCTTCTTCTTTTCCCTTAACTTTCTCTCTTTTTGTACTTCCACAACCCCTTTTTTCTTCATCCACCATCTCAGTTGCAGCTTCAAGATCCACCCGCAAAGGTGTACCTCCCTCCAACCCATCTTTAAATAACCCCAGAATATCAGATTATTGTTTTGGCGCAACCAAATCCAACTCCCTGCAAACAGCCTTTAAATCAGCAACCGTCCTCCCATCTAATAATTCCATGTTTAACTACTGTAAACACTACGTTTCAAACAGTACATCAAAGCATCAACACACCAAAAAATACCAACACGCAACTGTACCGGAATAAACAACCCTTTCAAGTCAACGCCCTACTACCAGAGTGTGAAAAAAGTTTGCCTTACCCCTGTTGCTGTGTTGCAGTGAAACACCAAGTTGACTCATCACATCAGCCTTGACGACAATTCCCTGCCACCGTAAAAACCTTCAGCTACGATCTGCCTCGTCCTTGTCACCGGATTCGGCCTAATCTTCCACGACACTTGACTTTGTACTGATTCCTACCGGATCGCTCATCTTCGTGCCTGGATGCTTCGGTTGTTTGCTCAACTGCAGTAATCCTCTCCGTCAATCTTCTATTTAACCTTCAAGTGGCGTTTTCTTGCTTCCAGACGATGCCACACTCACTGGAGACATCTTCTTGCTTCTTTACTCCCCTTCTGAAGTTGATCAAAAGCTCGTGTCACCAACTTCTCGTTGAACACCATTTTAACTCAATGGTCAGCAAAAAAAACTTTCGGTTGAAGAGCACGTAGGTTAGTCACCATCGCAGGCCACCATTATAAGTTTCAATGGTCGACTCTTGACTGCAAAATTAATTGAATTGACTTCTTCACACTCCAATAATATTTACAAACACAAAATTTCACAACGAGATTTCAATCAAACGAATTTGTCCCATAAGCCGGCTAAGAGCGTCTCCGCCGCTTGTAGCATCCTCTTGGAGGTAAAACGTTCTTACAATTTATAGTAATTTTTTCCGCCACACCAAATGTTACAATTGCAAAGGAATGGAATGTCTGTTCCCTGTAGAAAGTATGTCGCATCACACGTTCGAACTGCTGGCAACAGTATCAAGTTGTTCTTTTCCGAATATGGTAATTACCCCTTAGTTACAGGTAATTGGATAATGACACCAATTTGGGCTTCGAATAGAACGCTGCAGCTGATCCTTACAGAATCCCCACTTGCCCTCATTCTCACCATGCAACCGTAAATAACCAGCTAACTAGCGTTCCTAAGCAAGATAAACAATAATCCCACTGCCCCAACTAATGAATGCTCTAAAATAAAGAAAAGAGGAGGAATGACATCACTCTCCCTTACATCTAAAACTAATGCCGCCACAAATTCTCCCTATTCCAAATGCCACCTTACCATAGATTCAACAGTCTCAAGTGCCTCCAACGCATTTATACCCTAGCAACAACCGAACTGTGATGGTGTGGCCCAGCTTCTCAATTCAGCTTCAGCAGCCAATGCACAATCCTGCATTCGATTAAGCAGTAAAGACATAAGTGCCAAGTGATTGCCATGGTCATAGATATTTTGGACAGGACGGGTGGTGTCTTAATTAGGCAACTATCAACGTTATTCAATCTTTTTTCAACTAGAAAACGTTAATCCGTGTCACTAATTATGACTTTTGTGTTGGCAAGCGACCAAAGCCTCCTGATCAATGTTTCAACCTTTTCAATCGCATTGTTATTCTTCCTCAGGTGCCTGAAAACAACAAACTGCCTTAGCTGTACACGACACGAGTGTTTAGTGGTAACCATGCCCATACATATTTTAATGGGATAGGACGAGCATAAGGTCACCATTTAATCTTGACGGGAGACACAATAACAGGTGCGTGTGAATGGCGTCTGGTTCATTGGCTAATACGTGACTATCGGATCTCTATTTTTGGTGATGTTGCCAGAAATTAATGACTTACGTTAATACTGCTTCCAGTCACAATCACTTATTTGATTAATATATCTTCCTTGCTACTTAAAGAGGTGGACATTGTCATTAGAACTCAGTACAACGTAAACGGTTTTGATGCAAATGGAGACAATTTTGCAATACAGTGGCATCTTGGCACAGCTTTGCCACGCTCTGTACTTGCAGCAGACCAAGTAGCAACCAAACACTACTTTAACACTATAACTATGTGCTCGTTTATATGCTATCATGCACCCTAAGCTAGCAATAACAGACGGTAATATAACACCATCAATCACTTCTAGCTTATCCCCCAATCTTGACAGTACTTCTGTAGTAAGATTTATTCTCGATACAAACTTGTAGCAATCTGGGTGTCCATTGTTTCAAACACTGATCTTTGTATTCCGAAGTCATTTTCAATAACTCATTAATTGCCATTGATTCATGGCAAAGATGCAGTGTTATTTCACGGGAATAAATTTATGCTGCGTCATAGATTACACCACATAGATTTCTTGGCCATACACTTACTTTAGATTATTGTTAAACAGATCAAGTAGGTTAGCCTGAAAGTTTGCACCTTATGTGGAATCCATTCCATGTGCTCTGTAACTAGCAGATTATTATTTGCTTGTTTGCCACTGAAAAGGTTTACAATTTTTTAAGGATGTTTATCTGGATTCAGAGATGAAACGCATGTTCCAAGCATGTCACTCAAGTTTCCTGTCTGCTCTGTCAGATTTGATGTAATATGGTTTTTTGATCATTTGTATTATAGTTGCCTTTCAGTCTTTTGAGTTTTTCTGATGAGGTAGGACGGGTTTTTCTTGTCTTTCTAAAATGGACTGGAAATAAAGCGGTTTAGTGCACAGCATTTGATAACATTCGGATCACTGCTTCTTTAAGTAGCTAAGTTTTCCTCTAAAGTCTGAAGTATTTTATTATTATATACAGGGTAGTCCAAAAAAAACTGACAACCAAAAATTTTCCCAGTCCAACTTTTCTAGTTAGCACCCTTCAGAACCAGGAGCAGACAGAAATCAAGAAAATTAGAAAATTTTGGGCTGTTAGTTTTTTGTGTACCACCCTGTATAGGCGGGAATTAACTTGGACATTGTATTGGTCTTTTGATTTTGCTCTTTTGAGACGAAACGTTCTTAATTCGGTGGCCATTTTACTAATTCAGCCTTTAGATAACCTTTTTTTTTTACTTCTCAAGCACCTATTTTCATCAAATATTTTTGAGTTTGTATAGTTCTTGCGAAATAGAAATTACAATACAAATTTTTTTGTCACTGACAAGCAAACACAGGCTATCTTCGCAGTAAATCTGATAGTCACAATATAATTGTTGTTGCATATGTCAGCGCCGATGAATTCATGTCGCCCGGGGTAAAAGGCACAAAAGTACAACTATCTGCCTAGTTACATTCCCGTTCATGCCATTCCTGTGACACCCCTAGGCTGAAAACAACAAAAAGGTGTAGTGTTGTGCTGAAATAGTAAGGAAAATTTTATATAATAACAAAAAGGTTTATCCACTAGGTAGAAAGGAGCTTGAAGGTCGTAGCCACTTGTGAAGGTTCTAGTCCTTGTACCAGAAATGATTACTACGTTGCAGAAACAGCGGATATCCTATCAGCTAGCTAGCCAGCCAGCCACTCATTAGCATAATTTACCAATTTGTAACATAATTTGAAATCACATTTCGCATTGAAAAGTCATTCAATGATGTTTCCCATAAAATATATTTTGTATGGTAATCGTTATTTTCGATTCTCAAGTATTTTAACCAAGAAACTTAAAATTTTCCAAATCTTTTGTTAAAGAAATTGCGTCACTGAGTATTACTATAAAATATCTTACTTGATACAACAAACGAGGGTATTTATAGACAATGAATGATGGGCAACCCGTTAAAAAATAATAAACTAAGCCAAGGTCACTTAAAAAAATTGGTTCTCGCCCTTTTTCCTAACAAATCTGTGCGAGAGGGCGGAATTTTATTTTTTTTCCGACTCTATTTTTCCTTAAATTTTGGGAATTATTTTTTATTTTGGGTAAAATAAAGAACACTGTCTCAGAACTCTGCTTACCACGTGTCCACACAATTATTTAACAAGAGAATGGTAATTTTATATTTTTATTTCTCACTAAGGACCATTTTTGATCTGTAATTGCTATTTTTGTCGTGTCGATTCTTTTTATTTCCCTCAAAAAATATCGGTGCGGGCTCAGCCCCAACTTTTCTTTTTTTAATGGCCCAACGCGTATTTTTTTTACGATTTTTATTTTAAAGAGTTTATAAAAAGAACGACTAGTGTAACATTGCATAGCATAAAATAAAATGGAATGGTTGTCGTGATTTGGTAAGCATTGAGACATCAATTTTACAGCAAGGGTTTTTAGAAAAGTGAAAATAAAACTTAGGTCTGACGTTTAAAAATTTTACTTTTCAATAAAATGTGCGTTGGTTTTATTTGAATACAAGACTGTAGAATTACGTGTTGGAACAACAACATACTGATTTTGACCCGTAAAATCGTTGATATTTAAAAGAGTGGAATTTTTTTTTAATGTTTTAACATTTTTTATTTAAAAATATGCACATTGTTCGTTGTTTAAATTTTTCTACTACAGATGCAATAAGACATCAGCTGATGTATCAGATGCATGAAAAAAGGTTTTTTTTAAATCAGTTTTCTGACGGAAATAAAATTCCTATACGATGTTGTGTAGTAATATACATTAACGGTGAGAAGGCAAATATCAACAGTGTTTATTTTAAATTGTTTGTACAGCATGTACAGGTTATCAACAAGTTTAATTAGGATTTTTTCTACAGTACAATGCTGAAAACGTTACGTATGAAAATTAACCAAATCACAGGTCTTTATCGAACACTGTCTGAAAGGTAACCATGATTGAACCTTTATTTATATTCTTTTTTTAATTTTAACCATGCTATTTTTCGATTCCATAGTAGGCAATTGGTCACCGTACCGACCAAAAAGTTGAACCTCGAGTCCCGGATATCTTTTAATTTTGCCTAAAGCAACTGAAGTTTTTCCTATCACGAGCTTAACTGGCATTGATGGACACCTCTTCTGCACAATTACCCTAAACGACGTTACCAACCTGTTAGTAATTATCTTATTACCACTTGCATCGAGGAGACGCAGCTTAGGGCAATTCTTTGCCAAGGAACAGCAGAAATCTTCAGAAACTTTTGGAACACAACAAATATAGATCTCTTCTAATATACCACATTTCATTACATGATCCAATCCTTTATCAGTGAGGAAACAATTAAAACTTACATCAAGTTCTTTCAAATTTGACAACACTTTGAGTTGTGCGGCACCTCGATCCGTGATTCGGCTGCCAGGAATGCTAAGAACTCGCAGATGAATGCAATTTTTAATCAGAAACTCGAGGAGGGAGTCGTTCACGAATTTGTCAACCGAAAACAACAGCAACTCCTCCAAATTTTCCAAACATTTCAACCCTTGTTTAAAGTCAATGTTGTTTTCCAAGCAGTAGGAAAAGGACAGTTCTAACTTTTTAAGCGAATTCATAAAACGGTTAAAGATCTTGAACAAACAAGCAATTTCCATCTCCGAACGAAAAGATAATTGCAGGCCTAATTCTTGAATAGCACTGCAATTAGCAATTATATTTTCAACCACCTTGGGAAGGAGCACAGTATCTTCCAACTGAAGAACTTTGAGTTGCGGGTTAACGACGCTGAACCAATCGTTGGACAAGAGGAGATCATGCAGAAAAAACTTTTCCAGAGAAGTGCAGTGTTTCAAAATTTCAAGCATTCCTTCCTCATACTCGTAACTGTTCTTAAACGTACGTATATCTACCTCCTTTAGATTCCTACACCTGTTGGCAACCTCTCTGAGACCTTCTACATTGACAGGAACACCACACAATTTCAACTTTTCCAAATTCGTGCAGTATTGGCCAATAACATAAATGGACCTCTTCGTCACGGTGACATAGTCTATGGGATCGAATATGATTTCAATCGTTTTCATGCAACTTCCACATCGAGAGAGTAGCGATAACAATATTTCATCTGTTATTTCCGAACTAGCAATGCCAAGAGATGAGTCTTTAGTATCTTGAATAAAGGACAAGGTCGAGGGATTATTCCAAGGCAACAGCTTAAGAATTAATCTCCATTTTCTGCACACAGATTCAATCCTGTATCTGTCTTTAACATCCAAGTAGGAAAATATGTGTTTTAACAGATGATTGGGCAAATCATGTAAAACTGTTTCTACACGGTGAGTGATTACACGTTCGCGAAACAAGGAGGAATTCTTATGATTGCCACTGTTAACAACTAACCTTTCAACAGACATATTCTTGTTGTTGCTTGTAGATCACTGCAAAATTGGTGTCAAGTGTGGCTCCCGTTTTCTAATTTGGTAAAAACTGCCAGATTTTTTCAGTAGGTGAGAGGAAGATAGATAGACTCAAGTCAGTACGTAATGTCCTTCGTCTGACCGCAAAATATAAAATAAATTTAAAGTTTTGCAAACAGCTTTGTTGAAACAGATGTAGACTGTTATGTTTTGAAAAGAATGTAACGGGGCAACCTTTTACGTATGTGCCACTGGGCGATCAACGACCCGAAACTAAATGGCACTCAGAATATAGGCTAATAAGAAAAACTTAAAAAACCTATTTTGCTACTTAAAATTATGGCGAGGTTTAGCCATCTAGGTAATAGGTGAATTTTTTTAACACATAACATTTCACGTGCTATTGTTGGCAGTACCAGTACGGCCGGCAGGCAGTGCTTATTACGTTCGTGTTGCACGAGAATTTTCAGAAAAATGGATATCAATCCAGGAAGTTGTTGGTTTCGAGGGAGCACGAACCTCAAACTGGGTTATCTGCCCCACGATACTCGAAAAGGCAAAAGAGTTAGAAATTAGGAATTTGTTCAGGGCCCTGGCCCGAAGATGCACGCCCTCTACCGAATAATACTGCCTAGGGTCACTAGAGACTCTACTTAACATTGCTTAACACAACATTACACAATGCAGACCACAAAACTGCGACATAAGCTTGGAAATTGTCTGTCCGTCACGTGTGCAACTGTTTCCGCATGAGCACTCCCGATGTGGTTCTTCACTGTGTACCTGCACTGGGTACTCTCACCGCACACTTCTACTTTGTGTTGTCACTTTGCAGTTGCCACTTCCACTGTGCAGTGAGCACTTGTGCTCCTTGTATGTTCCCTGTTATGGAACTTCCACTATGTATACCTTGTATGTTGTCTGTTAAGGAACTTCCACTGTGTATACCAGAACTTCCAATGCGTACAAGCAGTTATTGCCAGATGGGAGTTTTGAAGTCTGAGACAGTTGCAGATACAGAACATGCCTACAGCCGGAAACCAGTTCCACTTTGCAGTTACCTGCTACAGCACCCAGATGCGTAATATGGCTGCGCCTCTGTTGAGAATCATCTAGGAGGGTCTGCAGTGGAGTCAAGCTGGTCGTCCAGACGCGAATACACTCATGCTGCGCAGCGTAGCTGGTGCAATGTCACAGAATGTGGGACAGGTTTGGCCATGCCACAGACAGCACAGAGAGGGTACTCACACCATCCCAACAGATGTCTGTGATCGTATAAAAGGGTATGCCCAAGCCACAGACGCGACAGCAACTTAGCCATCCAGTTGGGCAAACAATCCACAGCGGACTTACAATAGCACCCAGGGTTCAGGTTAAACAGAAACCGACCAGTACCGGCATCGTGGCCCATGCCTGTTGAACCCAGAAATGAAAAGCAGCACGATGCGACCTAGCAGACTGCACAAGTGTTACTTGCTCACAGCAACTGGCTCCATCCCTTGCAACACCATCGGCCCACTCATTTCCATAGCGTCCACTATGACCACGGACCCACTCTAGTCCTACCTCAGAAACCTGTATGGGGTGACCTGTATGGGGTCAGTAACATTCATAGGGGTAAGAGAACGCTGCAGAGCTTTCAAGCTGTATTTAGAATCAGTGATAACAGTGAACGATGGTAAACTTAAGTCTGAAACGGCAATGGCAATAGAGATAGCAGCCAGTTCGCACACGAAACTAGATGACACATTTGAAACATCGCTTGACACTAAGTGCAGTGACACAGACACCAACACCGCCAACTCCCTCGTCCTTAAAGAAGGGTGCGTCACAATACACCTCACAGTCAATGCTACACTTTTCAAAAACCGGTAAAAGCGATGCACACCAGTGTCATGGGCATGCATGATTGGCAGATAGTATCTACATTCATCATAGGCCCCAGCCTGGGTTCGCACAGAAACGTAACAATTCGTCCGGCAGCAGCAACAGTCTTACGAGACTTATCGCTCAACAAACAGTAGTCTGTTACGATTCTTCCCACCGGGTCTGACTGGCCTCTGCTCAAATTTCGAAGGCACAAAGGAATGGGCATTTTATCTGCTCGGAGGTGCAGACCCGGTTCACACACCTCTACCCACAGGGTGTAAACTGGTGAGGAGGACAGACAGCCAGTGGCAATTCACAGCAATCATTAATGCAGACCTGCAAACTGCGAATGCGCCTCTGGGTTGTTTTCAAAAATGGTGGAAGATGAAAATCAACCTTCGACCGGATGAAGGTTCGGAACACAGTCAGTATGCAACCTCTCTGGACTGACTGACACCAAGTGAGCGCTCGTAGGATGGGAAGTCTACTACTGGCAACTCTCTCCTTCAAAAGGCGAACCTCTGCAGTCCATGACAGATCCTCCAGAACAACCCAAAGATACCGAACACTGGTAGACACTGATATACTACATCCACATTCACGTGATCGACTGCAGGTGAACGAGGAAAAATCATCAGTTCTGTTTTCTCACGTGCTAACAATAAGCCACGAACAGAAAGACGTACAGTCACAAGATCCAAAGCTGCTTGAACATGAGGAACAAGAGCGTTTGGCTCTGCGCCTACAAACCAGAGCGCAACGTCGTTCGCATACCAGTCCATGTTTGCACTATGTTGCATCTCAAGGAAACATCATGGAGAATCATGGCAAACAAACCAGGGCTAAGGCAGCTGCCTTGAGGAAGACCACGATCTGAGTACGCGGAAGACGACCAGAACCCATTAATCCTGGTGACAAACTCTAGGCATCCTAGCAAAGCAAGGATATCGCTGGACAGTCTGCTGTATACATCCATGGTGGCAAGGGAGACACGAACCCACTCAGCACTTAAAGTGTCGTATGCTACCTTGATGTATAAAAAAGCAGCAATGACCGAGTCACCATGAGCGCAAGATTCTCGGATCCCCGACAGACGGAAAAGAACTGCATCCTTTGCAATCGTATTCGCTCTATAGCCAAACTGAATTGTGGAGAGACATTAATACGCCTCAAGATAACAGTTTAGACGTCGAAACAGCATCCTTTCGTACACTTTACGAGTGCAGGAAAGCAAGGCTATCAGTCAGTAGGTTTACAAGCTTGTATGCTGACTGCCACGCTTGCACATTGGAGCAAGCACAGTGAAACACCAGACAATGGAACAGTTTTTCCTTCCAGTAGACGTTGAAGGAAAGCCAGAAACTCTTGTGTTGCGTCACTTCCGAGTGTAGACAAAGACTCATACTAGACGTCGTCAATGCCCGGTGCGCTTCGCCGCTTGCCCTGGGCTAAGGCTGACTTTAGTTCGGTGACAAGAAAAGGCGAGTCAGGAAACTCACAATTAGACTGGGAGGGTGGCTGAACCGTAGGAACTCCACGAGGACGAGCATAGACATTGGCAAAACGACCGTTGAAAGCGTCAGCTATCGCTTCACAACACACAACGTTTTTGTCCGAGTCAAAAACCCAGGAAGTCATAACTTATCGATTTTGGGGGATGGGGAACTTTCCAAGCTTGCGAAACAGATCCAACAGTGGAGACAGCAGAGCACACAAAATGGCTTTTCAGATCGAAGAATGTATAGGCAGAGGCGTGGCGCACAAGTTTTGATTTAAGCTCAATTGAACAACATATTACGACTAGCTGAAAGGTGTTGGATGTACTGTTTGAAAAATTGGTGTCGCCAAATCTGTCATGTTGTATCTTCATGCGGCGTCAAATTAAGTTTCTTTGAAAAAAATGTTGGTATAGTTCTGCTTAGTGAACATTCACCACGTCAGTTTTACTTAAAGGGATATACCTCCCAGCGCCATTTTTCTCGATCCTCCACATCAAGTATGGCCCCAAACGTCTATTCACTTACCGCTAGTCTTTCCCTTGCTAAAAATCCGTTTTAAAATGTGGCGTCTAGGAGATTTTCTGTTGAATAATAATTGTTAACTTTATTTACTGCGTCCCGCGGTAAATGATGCATTGCACGCTTACAATAATCATGAGTTTCATCTCTGGGTGTACATGTACTATTTTTTTAATAATTACCATGAGATCAAAAATCTAAAAGACTAATGCGGTAAAAATTAAAATTATTATTCCAATAGATCACCGAAGCAAAATTATAAGACACTAGCCTAGAAAATTATAAATTGTGATTTTAAAATACGAGAATATTTCCGGTTTGTGACGACACAATTAATGCGTTCGTGCTGGCTTTTGTCGCTGCGAGGAACGAAGCTGTCTCAGTTCACCTTGACTATGATAAATGTGCGGAGGCGATCGACGAGTAGCGGATTTATAAGGCAGGCGGAAGGTTATAAGGCAGGCGATATGTTGCTTTAAGATTAGAGAAACGCTGATTTTCGTTTACTTCATCCTCACTCAATCAGCGCATCCTATGACTCTCATGAGTAGGCAGGTAATCCGCTAGTTAACTGCAGTGGTAACAATCGGATTATAGCTCACTTGAACAAAATATTACGATGCTTGGGTGCGGAGGTTGCAACATTGTCTCTTTCGAGTTACGTCAAGCGAAATTATAAAATCGTTGTCAAGAGTGAAAATGAAATGATCTTGGTTGTGGCTTAAACCTCCAGTTGTAAACCATAGGGCGTGTAGTCTATAATTTCGCCCTACGGCCTCAAAATTGGGCGGCCGACATTACTTAGTTTTACAATATTGGATTCGGAAATCCAGTCAAATTGTTTCCAATTTATTTTCCGGGACTGTTTGCCACGATTACTACAGCTGCCTGCAGTAATGCAAAATTAACTAGATTCGGTTGATACATGTTAAATATAGAAACACACTAGTCTTTCTAATGATCCTTTTTGGCGAATGGGTATACACGTGATAAACCATACCGTAGTAATGATAGTAGCAAAGAAGCAATAAAAACCAACGAATTAACGGAACAAAAAACAGCTTCAACGTTTAGAAAAAAAGCATTAGAACTCGTATCCCCACGGAATTCACAGTTGTGAAGGCACGTATTATAGACTTCACTCGAACGAAAAAACTGTGATTTGAACTCCAACTCCAGGTAACAAGGATTGTAAGTTGCGTAAAAAATACAGCATTTTAAATTAAACCCACTACAACGATGTTCGATGATACAACATATCCCTCTAGCAGAACTGTCTCCATACACACATACACATGAATACATGTGCGTACATTGTACATCACTAATAAAAAAAAACAATGGTGGCGGATTTCATGACGTCATAGGTGGCTCTCGGGACTGTCTCATTCGAACACACCCTTCGGTGCCATTTTCTTTACGTTTGTCTTTCCTCTGTTTACTTACCAGGTGTATATAATTTATTTTTATATCTTGTATTTTAACGTATTTTTATTTACTGTCACAAACTATATTTATTTTATTTTTTTCAAATTCGCACACCGATTCTTTATGCAAATTACTATCACCATAAAAACTGCCGCCTTGCCTTCTTGTATGGCTTAATCGAGTGTCTGTTATCTCGTCAGGTGACCAGGGTTGCGTTGGTGTCCGCACCTTCAGTCCACCTATACTTCAGTTTGCGGCTCTCCATTTTCTTTGTTCAATTTCCGTGCTGGTAATTCTGGGTCTTGCTAGTGTTTGGGTGCTTCTACCTTGTATCATTGTAAATTGTGAATTTCTTTCCGTACTTGTTTTCATACAAATATCGACGGCAAGAGTGTTTTATTGGCGTAGTAATTACGAATTTCACGCTTATTACTCAAATTAAGCGTCCGTGAGCAAAGAACCATTCCTAGACATAAATTGCAGTGTTTGTAGAAATAACTACACCTTGTTGGTTTAAAATTTAAGTTGAGTTCTGGATGGTAAGTATAACCCTATTCCTTAGTTCAGTAGTACGACTCTCGCAATTTAATATTTACGTTCCCCCTCCCATCGATTTTGGGCCTTAACTCCTATCCTTTATCTCCCGTTCCGCAATTTTCATACGCTCGGTAGCGTAACCCGGGTAAGGTGGTGATCTGCTATTTTATTTTTAACCCTGGGTGACCTTTTGCTGTCTAGAACTCGTAATCTGCAAATTTTTCGGTGTACAATGTGCGTCGGAAAATTTTAACACTTCGTTTTTCCGTATTTTTCGTACCCACATTTGTTCCAAAGTCCTAACAATGTTACTTTTTTTGTTCTTTTCCGATTGAACGTTTGTTTTGGAATATAGCTTTTAAAAACGCATATGATTGGCTCATATAGCTTCCAAAGTTTATCGAAGAAAAATACTCAGGGTAGTAAAGGAAGAAATTTCCGATTGGGCCTTCGAGTTTTGTCATAGTGAATCCCGTTTTTCCGACTCGGACGTTTGGTGATAAAATAATAAAAAGCTGTAAGTAAAGGTTTCAAATACTCATTTTGTGCTCAGGAAAGTTTCACAAGGCCAATCATTGTTATCGACAAAAGACAATGTGAAGGCAGTAGCACACCGAACCGTCACTGCAACCACTGTCATCAACCTCTGTGGCAGTGAACCACATGCAAAGCGGAGACCACTGCCACATTTCTACATTAATGATCGACAGGTTTTCACTGACCCCTATAATAGTCCCACGTCCCCCAGATAAAATAATTTAATGGCTCAAAACGTAAGATGCTTTAAAATGGGGTCAGTTTTGGTAGTGCTTGTGCTGATGCTAGCTTTGTACAACTTTTTCAGAATTATTCTGCTAAAAAAAATTTCAGTAGGTTCTCTCTGTGATTTGATACTTGCTTAAATTCGATGTAGGAATCAAGAATTTCAAAGCTCTGCACCTAGTTATCTACTGTGCAGGGAGAAGTGTGACCTGAAAGTCACGGTCCCATTTTTTTTCGCTCCCATTTTCAGTATTGCAACCCCAAATGTTTTCTCTTCGAGATACCCCTGGAAAGAAGAAACAAATGGAAGATAGACACTTTTACATGCAGTATTATCACAGTGCCGATCACAGTGCCGATCACATAGTGCCGCTCGAACTAAGGGAGCGTTAACAAATTACGTTACACTTGAGGTCGATGTGGCGTTACAAATTGTTACGAGGGGCGGGGTGGGGTTAAAATGATGGTTAGGTAACAAATTGCTAATGAACTTTATTAATAAAACAATGAAAGCAACAGAAACTCAGTTTTTTCAGTTTACTCGTGTCGTTTATAATTTAATTAAATGGAAAAGATGTTTTTGAATTATTAATGATTAGTATAAATGGTCTGAAGTACGCAGCTTTTTATCCCTGTACTTCCTTGTATTAGGAATAACTCCAAATATTGAACATACACTTGAAATATACTAATGCTCTAGATAGCCCGTGACATCACAGGGCTTCCACCAAATTGGACAGACCGGCAGAGGCCATGTACGTGGCAAGTAAATTAAAAGCAGCGAGGCGTACGAAGGGTGCGTTATAATACGCGCTCCGGTTCTTGAGTCCTCTGAAAAATTGTCATCGACTTTTTTTGCCATCAGCAGTGAAGCTCCCTGCATGTAACCAGAATTGTAGACTGCTCTGCGGGAAAGCCGACCGGCCAGCTGCTGAAATCCGTTCATTGGTAGGCGTGTGCTATGCCAGCAGAAGAAAAAAAAATCTTTTTTTTATCCCCAGCAGCGCGAATTAGGCGTAAAAAAAGTTTTTCGCGCTAATAAAAAAAAAACGGAATAAACGTTGCTACTGGAGGCATAAGTGGTTACGAAAGAATACTTGTTTCTGTTCTGTTCTTTACTTTAAAAAAAATGATTTCACGAATGATAATCCTTACGAGATTCTTAGTGTATGTAAAATTAGGGTCGCGTTGTTTTCAACTCGCATTTCCAAACTTATTACACTTCAACCACGGGTGTCGTGCCATTTGAGGAACCGAGGGGGGGGGGGGGGGTAAACACGATTTTGGTTTGTGCGCGGACGGCGGTCCGCCTGGTACCAACCCTTCCTTTTAAAAAGTGTCAGTTTGGCTCTTCCAGCTGTCTCAAACTCATTAAAGCAATCCCCCAGCGCTCTCCAGTCCGCTAGTTGGGAAAGATTTTGCCCTACCCCTCCCCCCTTCTCAATTTTGTGGATGTACGACGCCCCTGACGACAACTCGTGTATCTCCATGAAAATTCAAAGGCACACAAATGAACAACCACATGAGGTTGTTCATTCGTGTCGTCAGTTTTGGGTCTCAGACAAAAAATAATACCTACAATTTTAGGAACATTTTATATAATTCTTGTTCTCTGAAATTGCATGTCAAATTGTAATTTAGGGTTTTTATTCTGAAAAACGTATTGTTTACTTGTGCACTTTCAGAGTTGTAAATTTTTATAGAGATACGAGCTTAAGGGGGTGTTTTTTTTTAGGCGAAATTGGTTTTGTAGTTATTTCTTTTTTCCTCTCAAATCGTACCAAATATATTATTGGTGCTCTATACCCAAAACGTGTGGTTAGGTGGGGGTTGATTGGGGGGGGGGGGGGGCGTAAATTTTGTATTTATTACTTTGTAGAAAAAAAATAGGTGAGAAACGTACGATTATTCAGTAATACGAGATAAAACAGGACGTCTGGCTCTTATCATTAATTGGTGGGTCTGAAAAAGAACCATATTTTGTTCTTTCACAAAAGACTGTTTGGTCAACAGTCAAGCTCAGGAAGATTCTTCCAAACCCAAATTTGTTGTTCTTGCATTCTCTTTACGGTAGAATAAATTACTCCAGTGTATTCTGCAGTAGCCTTTAATGAATCCTTCTTACTTTTCAAGGTACTGTTGCGGGGAATACATCTTGCTGACATCAACGCGCAACGATTAGAATTAATTCCCTGGCTTGACTGGTGTTAGCTTTTCCTTGACGAAGTTTAGAACGTGGTGAAGTGGCCGCCACTTTTTTCAGCTCTGTCAGTGCGCCTTGCTGCCAGGTACAGCTCACTCGATAAGTTGCGTTGCATCATGGGAGGTCTCAAGAAAGGACGCGACTATTACAGTCATGGTGAAGTCTTGTGCTGGGATAATGTTCCAAATTAAGTAAACGTTCTGTGGATACAGGTATCAGTTTTGAATTTTTTTGAAGCGAAATGCAACGTGTGTTCGTAGCTCACGTGGTGGGTGTGAATAGAGCAGTGACACGACGTAGTATTATTGCATATAACTCTATGCTGGAGCCTTAATGGATTAGCTGCAAGGGGCACTGCAGAGAGAAACAGAAGGGCATCATATTGAAGCCGATGCTGTGAAGAGTGATTTGTTAGACCTAAAACGCGCGATTTTTGTTGTTGGAGAAAACAACGTTATTTTAAGCCGAAGAAATCCGCTCTTCCGTTGTTTGTCCCTCCATTTTTATGTAGTGCACCTTGTAGTTATGCCCTCCAAAACCCATACACTGGTTCCAATATGGCGGCAAATGTCACTGCCCCTATAGGAGATCACAACATTCTTATTTACCATATCAGGTTAAGAGTCATCAATTTTCAGCCGCTTTCTTTGTTAGAGTTTAATAACATTACGATTTTTTTTATGGATCTAGGGGATACAACACTATTTATTCTCCCCAACCGAAGAAAATTCTGGTTCATTGACATTTGTATTTTTATGTGTTTTTTATTATAATCCTGCATGGCAAGCAAAAAGAAATTTAACCCAGAAAGCATTAAGTCGTGAAAAAACAATAAATTTGATGTAAGACCCTACTATTTTGGGTCTGTTTCCGTATTTGGTCCGATAGCTTATTGAGTGTGATCCCCCCCCCCTTGATCCAAGTATGCTAAAGTTAATGCAGTAAGGGGTTGCACAATTGTTGGGTGGAGGGGAGGGGGAGATAGGAAACCCATTTTTACCTCTCAAACAGTGTATCATTCCCTATAAGTCAGTCAGTCTTGGCTGACCTGCATGGATAGCAGTTACTTTTAAATCAGTTGTTAATGGAGATTCCATATTAAATGTTAACCAAACCAAAGTAATTAAATTAAAACTGAAAAGTCAAATGAATAATTGGGGAGGGAGACATAATAGCCCATGCCTCACTTAAAACTACGCCTTATTTGGTACTTCATAATAGCGCAGTTTTTAGTAACTCATGGCCGCCTTACGGCCTGCTCCCCCTCCCACCCCGCACACACCACAAATTATTTGACTTTTTAGTGTGCCGAAGGAAAAAAATTAGCGTTACGTTACGGGGATCATGGCAAGTGTTACGCTTTAGTTACTAGGGAGAGGGGAGGTAAAAAAAAGGAAAAATAAATGTTACGTAATTTATGGTCGCTCCATAAATTGCTAGTATTTTGCGTATAAAACAAAATAACCAAGATAAATCCTTAGCGCCGATGCACACGTGCGGTCGCCGCATTTGCAGTCGCCGCTGCGGTACCGCACTTGCGGTTTGGTTTACGTGGTATCTGTTGGATACTGCACACATACCTCCGTCGACGTTGCGTTACCGTCCGCCGCTCGCTCGCCGCTCGTGCGGTCGGTTTGCACCGCAATTCCCCCCGTCAACGCAGAGTTAAAAAAACGCAATTGCGTCTCTGAGTACCTTGGATGACTTGAGCGGTGGACACGTCCGCCGTTTGCCGCAAAAGCGTTACCGAAAATGGCGTCCAATTTCGAAGAAGTATACATGGAGTTGTTTATTGGGGGAGTAAGGAATTATCCTGAAATATGAAATGTTGCTGCAGAAATGATTGAAGACTCATTGGGAAGTAATTAAAGAACTTATCCGATTTTTTTAGTAATCTGCAAAGGATGTATAACATTTCCCCCTGGTACGTCTTAAATTAGTACATCAATGTACCAAAATTCGTCACATTGGTTTTAAAATATATTTTTTTGTTTACGAGGTAGGCGAAGAAAGCAACATCGTCTCATTGGTTTCAAAGTATTATTTTTTGTACACGAGGTTAGGGAACCGAACGCGCACATACGTCACCGAAGCGGCACCGCAGCATCTAAAAAACGAACGTGTGCACCGGCGCTTACACTGCCTTGGGCACATCTCCTGCTTTAATATGGCACCTTTAAATTTGCAGTATTGTCTTTCTAGTTTTCTCACTCGGTTAGCTTGTGGTCTGCCAGGTTCCGCAAATCGTGCACCTGACATTTTTCAAAAAAAAAA